>JYDO01000089.1:0-173621 GCA_001447755.1 Trichinella papuae
AAAGTAGTAAGAGATTAGTAAGTGAACTATGCAAACAGCATATTACTTTGCCTTAAGTCGAATAACCTAATTTTCAGTGTGTAATAGCGTATAAATTTCACTAAATATACGCTTTCAGCAACGTACGTTCCATTTACATTTTATATAACACTGTGGAAAATATTACTAATATGCAAATTTGTTTCACTTGATTTACATAAAACTTCCCTAAGCTCGTTTGACTTTATGTGTATGAATTAATATATTATCACCGAGGAATAGTATTAACTTGCGTCAGCTGATTCGAAATATTCTTCAGAAAGTGAGATGTAGTGCAGGACACTGTTTTAAATAAATATACTTTTTTCTTATAATTTGCAATGTGGAGCAATGAACAGACTTCAGTAAAAGATTGAGAATGAAGAGAATCAGTCATCCTGTTGCCAGTTATTTCTTAAGATACCGCAAGTAAAAATTGAAATAATAACGACAAGTACAGTTTATTTCAAAATTTGGTAATTTCTTATGTAAAATATTGACTGATTTCAAGAAATAATATGTACATCACTGTATAACCTTAGTCCATCTATTAATGGTTTGTAAATTGAAAAGCATGCGCCAAATAAATACATGTCAATTATAAAGTTTCTTCATGATTTTAACAGCTTGTAGCGTAAAAAATTGCTAATAAAGAATACAAATAAAAATAAAGAAGTGTTGAGAAAATGAACGACAAATATTATGTGCTTTTTATAAATATGAATTGAAAAATAAAATATTGAATTGTTTTGGTGTAGGCTCGTTTTAACTTTTAAAACATTTTCATTCTGTTTCCTTATATCAATAAAATTGACAAATCTGAATTAAACTAAATTAAAAGAAAAAAATATACAGTATGATAGGGTAAACTAAATCATGTCCTTCAAAATTGCGCTGAACCAAATTAACTTTCAGAACTATTGATTATGAATAATAATTATAAAATTTCACTTACACTGTTATAGAAATTATGATGCGATAAATATCTTCCTTTAACAGAACTTGATATGACAAAAAACTGTTACCTCTGCCGTTTTTTTCACAACTGTTGTAGGATGGAGCACAGTTCATGACCAATATATTGCCATACTAATAATTTGAACTGCTCTGAAAATTCTGCTATAAGCTTCTGCATTTTCTGCCCAAGTTGCAATAATTTGCTGCCTATTATCCATACTGCCGGATACTGCTTGTTCTATGATGTTAATTTGCATAAATCATATTTGATGAACAAGTGTTGTTCTCTGCAAAATATTCACTGCTGTGCTCCATCATTTCCAATAATTGTTTGTAATTTTCTTTTAATTTCCATAAAGCGAATACTCTAATCATCTTCTAAGTTTCACTGCACCGTTGCAGTCCATCCTTTCTCGTTTCTCCATCCCTTTCTCCCCGATTGATAAGTATGGCATTGCCGCAGGGATTTACATAAATATATCTGCCCTAGAGAAGTTCAATGATGAAATACTTGATAATTATTCCACTATAAATATAACATACTTTATGTGTGAACATTTCGTGTCATTGTGAAGTGCTTTGTGAATGATAATTTTCTTTTTGAAAAAGTCTAACTTACATCAAATTCACAGTTTAACAGCTGCAGTCGATACAATAAAAAAGTATTTTGATTGTGGAAACATAAAAGTTTTTGTTCATTAATAATAAATGAAAAAACATGAAAATGTATTACTAAAATAAAAAGTAATTTGTTTTGAAACAAAAAATAACAATAATGCTGTAAAGTGTCCCCAGTGGAAGCCATCGGGTCCGACTCCGTTGCAGGACTATCGCGTCGGTCACTGCAATCTGTAGTGACCGACTCACTTCTTTCATGATTCAGCTTTCCAAAGAGGATAAATGACAAAAATAATAGATTAAAATCCTTATTATCATATGGTTCCTACAGTTATCGTGGCTAACAATACTACGGGTTCAGAAGAAAATCACATCACATCACAATACTTTCAGTTTAAAAACTAGCTACTTCCCCCTACTGTACTTTTTAACACCGCTGAGTGAGAAATCAGGTACAACCTTCCCGCCAGTCATTAACATGCAATTATTGTGAATATTACAAATTAATAATAAACAAGTAATGAAGTGCAGAAACAGTATTGGAATAATTATATTGTATTATATTATATTATATTATATATAAAACAAGTGATTCATCATTTATGTGTAATTAAAATTAAATTTCAATTAATAAATGCTTCAATTAACGGCTGTTGAATAGAACCTGAAATGAATAATAAAATATACACATATATTTAATACATGAATAGAGTAGAAGTAAAATAGAAGTGTAATGTTTGTACATGCGATGTGAATGAATGATGCCGTTTTCTTGAACAACGTTTTGAACAAGCAAGTTGAGCACACTTGGCGACTGGACAACTTTTTCAAAATACCCGAATAAAGAAAATGTCAAACAGCATGTACTAAGAACATATTGCGTTTTTTCATTGAGTTAAACTGAACGACTTCTTTGGACAAAAAGTCAAATTACCGCCTCTCTCGTCAACTGGTAACTACAAAATGCAGTCGGGCAGACAATGCAGTGATATGCCACTTGTTGGAATGTTTTATTTATTAACTTCGTTGCCACTTTTCTGGCTGCATTCAACTGGAACTTTTACTTCACAAGCACAGCATGCAAGCTTATAATAGTGGTTGGTTGTTTTCACAGATTAATTTTATCGTTTGTGTGATTTTCTTCTCATCTAGCGGTTATTTTGTACCGTTGATTAACAGAGAAGAATTTTTCGCTTTTGAATCTCCAAGAATGGTGAAAACGGACTTAAGCATAACCTGGCTTAGCTATGTCGAAGTGCACCATAGCAGATTGGATTTCATACTGTCACCTGTGCATCATTCTATATTGGGTTCTGGACGTCGGGCATTTGTTTTGCCCGTGCAAGTGTTGTACGATTACTGGTGGATGCCGGACAACAGGTCAATAATCTTTCTAGCTGACAACAATATTTACAAACTCGACAGCTTTGCCAATGTGGAAGTGTTGGAAAATTTGCTCTCTACCAATGGAACAAACACCGTCAAATTGTTCAACATAGGCATCAATCGACCGTTTGAGATGGTGATTGGCTTAAAAAGAAAGAACAATTCAATTTTTTTCGATCCTCACCTGATGGACATTCGTACTGGACAGTTGAAATTATTGTTTCGAAACGAAGCATTTCATGGAATTTATTTTGATCAGAACAATCGACCAATTTTAGCCGTCAACGAAAGTGCCGACGGCTGGTCAACTTACTACAAATTGCAATTGATAAGCGATATTCTGTACACCAATCGAATCAAAGTACTGCCAGTTGAAGCTGCCATAAACACATTCCCAATCAGCTTCAGCTCGAATAATCAAGGTCCGTTGGTGTTTTGGATAAGCAGTGAAGGTCGAGACAACGCGGCTTTGATTGGTGAACATCTGGAAACGGGCCATCTGGAAGTGTTGCATCAAGCAACAAGTGCTGACATATACGAAACTGTGCTGCATCCGTTGGACGGTCGACCGTTGTTGGCTTATGAAAATTACTTCAAACCAGAAATCACCTACTCAGATCCAGCGGTTGAATTAGATCGTCAATTTTTACAAGCTCGACTGCAACCGGATATTTTCACCGTTCTGACCGTATCACCAGACCTGAAGCGTTGGCACTTGTTTGTTTACAGCGATACGAATGTTGGAATTCATTTTTTGTACGTTAAATCAGAAAATGAGGAACGTACTTTGGTCAAACTGGTGGATACGAATGGACCGTTGTCCAGTCGTCAGTTGGCAAGACGAATTCCGATCGAAATTCCCACTCGTGACAAGAAGCTACAGGTTTGCTATTTGACAACAGCAAAGCATAATGAAAACCACACCGACCTACCAATGCCGACCGTGGTTCATGTACACGGAGGACCGTTGGCAAGGGTAGAGTGGTACTTCGACGCTGAAGTTCAGTTCTTGGCTAATCGGGGATACCAAGTGTTGCAGTGCAATTTTCGAGGCTCTACTGGCTATGGTCGCAATTGGATCCGAGCTGGTTTCGGTGAATGGGGTGGAGCGATGCAAGACGACCTGACTGACGCATTGCAATGGACAATTGACAAACGCCTCACTGATCCAAAACGAGTAGCCATCTATGGCGCCAGCTACGGCGGTTACGCGACATTGTGCGGTCTAGCGTTCACGCCTGAAACCTACGCTTGCGGTGTAGACCTTATGGGACCTTCCAATCTAGTGACCACAATGCAAACAATTCCAGACTATTGGCAACCGATCAGAGGTTCGTTGATCACGCAGATCGGTGCTGATGTGGACAGTGAATCAAGTCGAAATTGGCTACGAGCTCGTTCACCATTGTTCAACGCTTCAGCAATCAACAAACCGCTTATGATTGTTCAAAGTTCATATGATGATCGGATACTGCAAGCAGAATCTGACAGAATGGTCAAAGCGATCGGAAATAGCGGTGTACCACTGATATACATGCTCTTCCCAGATGAGGGTCACGGAATCAGTCGGGTTGGCAATCGGCTGGCATTTTATGCCATCGTTGAACAATTCCTTGCAAACTGCTTGAACGGCAAACAGCAACCAATCGATGCTGCATTGAATTACACTTCTGCAATTATTGAAATATTTCCACAAATTCATAATTCAACAAATTAGCCGATCGTTAAATAAAGAATTATAGCCATTATTATTTTTTGAAATATCATAAAGAATTTTAATTCATTAAAAATTATAAAAATTTACTTTATAGACAGATAAGTGATTTATAATTTACAGGAAATATCCAGTAAACATTGTTACAAACAAAAAATTTCAATTTTCTTTCTTGCTTTTCCTGTTATTTGTTTCTTATCCACAGCTGAAGATTAAGAAAACGGCTCATCATGAACAAATACTGTTACTTTTTACCGTGCATTCAAACAATTTAGTAATAATAATTTAAAAAATGCTTTTATTAACAAAAAAATAAGTAACATTCATTAGTATATTATATATATATCGATCGATCGATAGATAGATAGATAGACAAACATTAGTCAAATAAATACAAATCGAGTCCAAAAAGTGTAAGTCAATATTACAGTAAAACTAAAACAAGATAAACAAAAATAAGCCACGAGTTCCATAATGCTTCCATCATAAAAAAGGTAACCAATCAATCTTCCAAGACTTTATACAATTGAAATCGTTCTCTTAAAAATTCCCGCACATCCTCAACATTCTAAAGTAAAATGAATTTTTTTGATTAGTAACTGACAAAATAATATATATATATGTAATTGCTTACTAATTCGACAATTTCATCAAACAAGTTGATCATGTTCTTTAGTTCACGATCTTGTTCATCACCACTCCACGGTTCAATCAAAATACCATTGTCAATCTTAAAAAATATAATCATATAAAAGCTGAAAGCATGAAAAACATTACAAGCAAAAATAAAAGCCTTACATGACAACAAAAGCTCATCATATTGTCATCTAATATGACTGTTTTACTGAGATCTCTTCCCAAAATTGATAAATCTTTCACATACTCATGATCGACAACCGTGCAATCAGTTCGGTAAAAGAAATAACTAAAAAAATAGACTTATTAATTAATATTAAGTAATATTTTAAATATTTAAGAAATTTTGCTTTGTTTCTATTTTTATTACTCGAAATATTTCTGTTCAGGATCAATCAATTGGTCTATCACGGCAGTAGCGTATCTCGGCGTGCCAGCGGTAAAAAGCACAACTTCATAAAATTCAGAAATCGACTCCAAAAACTCCTTGCAACATGGTCGAACAGCCGTGTAAAACTAAAAATGCAACAGTTAGTTATTTAAATGTTAAAAATGAATATTTTTATACTAACGGGGCGGACCATCTGCGGTGAATAAACGCTTCTGTATTTTGGATCACCATTAAACTTCGATAGTGAATGAACCAATGTTTGATCCTATAAAAATAGTAAAAAATTAGAAAATGAAACAACAATTTAATTCATTAAAAAGTAAAAGACAAAATTTTATTTTCATTTATCTCATTCTACTAAATTGAACACTGAACAATAGCTTACCAAATCCAACACTGCCGTATATAATTTATTAGAGTTTTCTGGGATAGGTGGCATAGGAGTAACCCACGGTGTTTGAAAAGATGAAGTATCTTGTTTTAGCCTTAACATCTTTCTTGGAGAATATTTCACTTGGTGCCAGTACATTTTGCTTGACTTTTCTCTCTAAAACAGCAAAGTTAAGCAGATAAAATCGGTAAACGACAAGTGTGAATTGTGTAAAAAAAAACTATGCAAAAAATACAATAGCTAAACAGTTAGAAAGTTATGATAATAAAATACAAATATTCATATAAAACAAAGCATACACAAAATTGATGGCATACATCACGTTTCAGTATGACAAAAATGTAAAAAATGAAAAAAAAATACCATTACCAATTGTTCGCAGGGGATAACCAAACGTTGTATCCAATAGGGCGAACAGATCGACAGCACACTGCCTAATGAATGAGCCAATAATCTCAAATTGTGCAAGGACAAAATTGTTTACAGTGTAGTTTAAAGTAAACTTTAAGATATGTTAGTTCAAAGTTATTTTATTCATAGTTTAAACTTGGGAATCAAAATACTGTATAAATTTTTGAAAATTTTGTAAAATTGAAAATACCACATTATTGATCAGTTTTGAAATTAAATTGGCAGTTTGTTTTTGTATAGCATAACTTTTTGTATTATATTTTTTTCAACGTATTTAAATTAAAAATATGTATAAAAAGCAATGAAGAAAGAACATTTTAAATTACAATTTTATGTTCAGCAATGGATTAATTTGATTTGATTCGAAACATAAAATTAATTTTAAAAAAATTAATAAAATCATATCATAATGATAAATGATTCAATGTCATAATTTTTTTGTCAGTTTGTCATTGTATTGTACATTTAATCATGTGCAAATGAATTGCGTGAAAACGACAACCACTGACAAAGAGAAGTCATTCATCCAATAGATGAAAAGATTATAAATTGAAATTTTACGTCATTAAATATATAATTTAAAAATAAAAATTTGAATATTTTTTCATGTTATAATTGTAAATTTATATAAATTTCACAAACATTCATTCCAAAATGCATGTAAATAAAAGACAAATTAATTATAGAATAAAGTAAAGCAAAAAAATGTTGACCAATTTTTCCCCTAGATATCTGTTCATGTTGTTTGTGATTGTAAATTTTATTTTTTCATGATTATTTAAATTTTGTTCAGTTTACAACTTTCAACGCAGACCTGTGTCTGTGTTAATGCAAGCAGTTATGCATTTGTATTGTTTCTGTGTAATGTGAAAGAAAAAAGTTATATGCTACAATTGAAATGTTGGCATTTATTGACCAACTGACCAACAAAAAAACAAACAAACAGTGAAAACTAAGGTGAACTACTTTTCATGGCAATGTACTTTAGTAATTAGATGATGAAAGTGATGTCAGTTTTCCAAAAACCTACTTGTACTAAAGAGAAAATTTCTGGTGAAACTTGAAATTCAAGTTTGGTATTTTTTTTCTTTTTGGTCTTAGCAAACACACTCCTACAGTGATGCTAATTTTTCAAATTATGAACAAAAGATAAGCATACAATAATAAAAGCACATTGTTCATTTCAAACTTTCGCTTGCAATGAACAGCAAAAACAACAAAATCTCATTCTGCGTTTCAAGAATTAAAAATCTTGCATATGTATAAGTATGCATGTAAAAAGTTGCAAAAATAAAAAAAAAGAAATAACTTACGGTAAGGGAAATTTTTCATCTTCCCCATAATTGGAGATATTTTACAATCACCAATTTCAATGCATCATCAATTATACCATGAAGAGAAAATTGCTTCAGTCAACATTTGTTTCATTTCTGCGTCACTTTCTGCATTTTTTTTCTGTTTAATTAAATGGTGTTCTGCAAAAGAAAAAACAAAAAAAAAGCTTTATGCAAAAAAGTAGCATCTCTTTAATGTTATTCAAAGCAATAATTAAAAACAATACAATCTACGTTGTTTGTTACAGTTAAGCATGTAAGAAATCATAATTTAAAAAGCAATGTTTATTACATTATGATTTATCATTGTGATTGTTTTGCAACTATTGCAAAATTGTTGAATACAAAATTTTATCATCATTTCATTTTTTGCAAACATGATTTGCATTTTCGTGAGAATAAAATAATTGTTGCAAAATCTTATAAAACTATTATTATTCATAGTTCGGCTATATTATTGGTTGTGTAGCAAACAAGTTGTTCATGAGCCGTGTTAAACGCTACGCTACGCAAAGTTAGTTAGCCTTAAAATACTGACAGTCAGTCAAAATTTTTATGGTAAGAGAAAACCGGTTGCTAATATATAGCCATGGGCATAATTCCGCTAGCAATAAACTGACGTTTGGCCGACAATCGTTTAGTACTTTTCTCATTTCTCTAGCAGAAAGCCGCTGGTTGACGAGTAACAATTTTCTTATACGTCAACACATATATAAATAAATAAATAAAAATATACATACACGCACACGCACGCACACACACACAGACACACATTCACACATATATATATATGCATATATACGCATAGATATATATGTGTTCAGAAGTGTATGTACAGGCATATCTATGTGTATATGCATATGTATATGTAGAGATAATAATATAATTTTGCAAATTGGATATAACTTTTGGTAGAAGTTTAGAAGATAAGCAAAGCTAGCTAACTGCTTGTTGGTGAAAAAATGAAAAAAGAATTTCAAAAAATTGGATGGAAATGGATGAGATGTTTAGCCAGCGATCGGCTAGCTTGGTCAATTTTGATTTTATTAGCCATGCCAGCTTGTGTCAGTTGTCAAGATACGCTGTTCGAATCTGGTAAACCATTCCAATTTCTCTGTCCGCCCAATCAAGCTGTAGCCGGCATGTCCTGGAAACGTGTCCATGTGCCGGATGAAGACAGTGATGACCTGTCCATCAGTATCCATTGTCACAATCTGGTCGATTTACCCGGACGATCACCGGTAAGTTATTTTTTGTCTTTTGGTTTTTTGCTTTTCTAGTCTATATTTATCCATCGACAACAATGCAAAATACTTTATGCGTTATTATCTGTTCTCTCAAATCACTTATTAATAATTTTCTTAGATAGAGTACAATAGAAAGTTTGCTTTTTTACTTGTATGATGTCATTTGTCCATCAAAAAAGCTTAAATACCCTCATTGTTAACCGTTTGACCGTCTGCTTATAGTCGCTTGTTTCAACGGATATTGTCATTCTCAGTGTTTCTCACATCCAACATTAATGAGGTTAAATTAGCTGAAATTGTGCAAAACAAACGCCACTGCTAACATGCTGAGAGAATGCATGATAATCCCCTTTGTCCTAGTGCGTATGAAAAACTAAGCTTAAATGAACAAGGAAATAAGGTCGCACTGATACTCAAATACGATAAGTAAAAGAAAGTTAAGCTAATAATTTTGACGATGAATCAAATAAACCGACCAATTGAATAAGGCTATTTAACATTCTTAAAAGAAAACAGATCTGATAATAAATAGCTATCTCTCAATTGAAGCTATTTACGAATAATAATGATGATGCTATCAATTTCTGAACAGCATCTCACAGCATGTGTTCAAGAATATATTTTATCATTAACCTTCACTTTTTGTCATCTTCGAATTGTTTTTATTCTTTCTTTATTTCAACAATATTGTTGCATATCCAAATAACATGCATAACGTATATGCTTTTTTCAAAGAGAATGATCACAAATTTTTTTCTGAACTTTTCATATACAGAATTAATATAACAATTAGTTTTAAATCATATCTTCTGCTTTTGACAGATGAATCAATTTGTTTTGAAAACACAAAACTCGTAGTTTCACTTTTTCCATGATCAATTTATAAAAAAATTACTATTAGTCAACCAAGCTGTCAGCATTGTTTATTATAATGAAATGTGAACGGTAGTGAATAAATAGAACATGAAAATATTTTCTCAACTTCTTAATCAAATAATAAATATTTGAAATAAAATGAAAAAGATTAAGTATAAATGCGCAAATGATCGATAAATGCAAAGTTAAATACGGTATTGTAAAGAAAGAAAAAAACATTGTGATAATCAAGTTAAATATAAAAACAAAAACAACCTTTGAGGAAATGATGATTATATTTTTATAAAAATGTATTAATAACCGCATCAAAAGTATGAAGTAATAATTTCCTGTCCTTGGCATAATTTTCATTTCTATTTTGCTCAACACGAAAATTTTGCCAGACAAGTAGTGTTCTTCCACAGAAGAAGAAGAAGTAATTTTTATCGAACTAATTATGTCAGCATATATGCACTGAAAGCGGGCAAAAGAAATCAAGTCTACGCAATTTTTATCAGTTCACTTAGCAATCGTCTATCAATAATTTCAAAATCTAAAATACAAAGAGCGCATCACTGTGTGTAACTTGAAAATCCTGTTTCAAGTTAAAAGTGCCGTTTTCATTAAATTTTTCTTGCTCCTTTGATAAAAGCGCTGAATTGAATGTGAAACAACAACTTCGCATATTCATTAGTCTATATCTGATATTTAGTGAAAAGAAATCCAACAATCTAACTTTAGTTCAAATAATATTGTTTTCTTAAAATTAATAATTTCAATCATTGAACTGAAAATGTGCTCTTGGCTTGAAAATTTCCTAGCATCCTAGAACCATAAAAGATTAAAATTTTACATTGTACGTGATACAAGCTTTACATTGAATTTCATGTGGCAGTGCAAATAGCCGATCATTTTTATCTTCTAAATAAAAGTTTTACAAGTGTTGCTGCAGTTTGCAAATTTGAAGTGAAAAACAAAATTCGTTAGTTTCATCCCGAACGAATCTCGTTGGAAGAATGGTCATCAAGAGAAAATTATTTTAGCATTGTCTTCTATGCTACGCCTTCCCATTTGCAGATTGTTAACGAAGACGATTGTTACGATGGAGAATTTTTCTCGCTTTCTGAAAATTCAAACGCTGGAAGCAATTCCCATTGTCGTGAAAGTGAATTCATCAACGGAGTCAGTGGCGTGTTTGAAGACGGTGAACGACTGTAAGTTTTCACTGATCATTTATGCTAATGAAGAATGATTGTAACAGAAATATACTGTATCGAAAAAGAATTGTACATGAACATTTTTAAAATTAAATGTAAAAATACAATAAATTATAATTCTAATCAATTACAATTATGAATCATTTTAAAAAGCTATAAATTATTCACCGATCAACTGAAATACTTAATGAACAGTGCAAATTCGAAAAGAAACGTTCTGCAATTTTTTTAGAATTCGTTTCAAATGTTGCAAGGCAAAAAGTATGCGCTTCGACTCGGACTTTTCATGCCACAGTACTCAGAAATACAATTTACGCGATTTGAATTTTGGCGCGTTCAGAAATTCCCGCGCTGACCGCAGCAACTGTCCAAAAAGCGTTCTAACCGGCTTGACGGTGCACGGTGGCTTTTTGTCAGCACGCTTTTGTCCATTAGCTGTGAAAAATTACGATTATCCGTTGTGTGAGTTGTGGAAATTTGAATACAATTTCTTTTGGATTAATTTTCTTTTCTACTGTTATTTCATGTCAAGATTGTCTAAGCGATTACAACAATGGCAACGCTAGTCAAGCTTATTCGAATCGCAATAATCGACAACCGAAGAGGTTAGCTGTGGACAGTTGGCCAACAACTGCTGAAAATGAATTCACCTTACCGGGACGGAATTTCAAAATGCAATGTGGCAATGGACGTGCCATTCGATCAATCACCATAGCTGATGCCATAGTGCCGGAGACGAACCGCAGTGATGTTATATTCAAAATTCAATGCGGAGATGTTTTCAGCAACTCTCAGGCAAGTGTAAAATTGCAATTGAACTATTTAATGTCAATTAATTGACAATTATTTATTTGTGTATGAGTATAATTGAGTTTTTCTTTTTTCAATTCAGATTGCCTATCGTCGACGAATCAGCAAATTTATACTAGTTGGTACTGAAGATACAAACATGGCCAACTGCCATGGAGATGAATTTTTGAAAGGCCTCTGGAGTGAATACAAGCTCAGTGTTAGAACGTATGTTTAAGATTAAATTTTTTGTCTTTTGTTCACTATATTATCGTTTATTTTCGTTCATGGTTCATTCCTTTACTTTACAGACTTGCCTACGTTTGTGAAGAAGGAGCCAATATACGTGCCAAATGGAGACCGTTTCAAATTAACGGACGGTTGTTCCGTTACTCCAGTGGGAGAGTATTCGGGGCGAAAAAGTTGAATCAGTTTATGAAAAGCTTCAAGATATCTGAACAGTAAGCATTCGTTTCTTGTTTTCTTCACTATTTCTCTTTCAACACACAAACATTCGAATACTTATAATGTTACAGTGAAAACAATCATTGTATTACAATTCAGAAAGGAAAATATGAAACTTTATGAATCTCAGAAATTTCGAATCATTACTTCATAACCGCTTAAATCAGTAAATGGCTAGCGATTGTAAATGTTTCCAATGGAAATGAAATTAACGTTGAAAATTTTAAAAATAACAACTTACCGCTATGTTAACGTTTCGCATAGTTCGTCTGTTTTCTCAGCTATATCATTTGAATTTTTTCCGTTTTTGTTCAGATTTTGGGATTCGGTGTTCATTTCGGCAGAATTTGATACGTTCTATTATTCGGTGAAGACGAAATTTGAAACATCCGAAACGTTGCTACAGTACGAAAATGCCAAATTCATCGCAGTCACCAACGCGGAACAGTTGCGAGCAATGCAACGCAGCAATTCGTATCGACGCTATTATTATTACTGATAAGCTGAGCAACAATATGCAAATATTTGTTCCAAATAAAATTGAAATTAACTGAAATTGCTATTTTGCTAATAGCTGTGTTCACACTGTTATCACTGTTCGTAATTTTGCAAATATATTAAACAACTAATATTTACAATGATGAACGAGACTCTAATTTAACGTACTACTCGTACAATATAATCTAGATCACTGTAACCTAAAGTTTTAATGTGTGACTGATTTTGTTCTAACTAAACGTTTAAATTTTGAAAATAATAGCATAATAACAAAAACAACATTAAACTCTTTATTCAATTCCAAACATCACTATCACAATATTTAGCTGGTGACAAACTATTTTGCCTGATTTGAATTCGGACCACGTCTGCGGCCTGGAGGAAAAGAAACTGCGTTGATGAACCTACGAGTGTACTGCATGCGACGCTTAGCACGGCCGGTCTTTTGCTTCTTCTTTTCCTTTTTCTCAACCTGAATTAAAAATCACGTTGTAAAACAAGCATTGAAAATGAACATTAAAAAGAAAAAACATCTGCTTATTTGATAACGTCATAAAAATAACAACCTTTGGCGTTTGACCACGAACTTTGCCGGCACGAGCTAATGATCCATGTACTTTACCACCGCAAAGCCGCAAGCATAAATTAATAGTACTCAAATCACGAACACCATTATCGTACAAATTTCCTTCAAGAGATTCATGCAGCATATGGCCTTGAAATATCAAGGATTGTGACTGCGGCTGTACATTCTCCACTTCTTCGATCTTTTTCTGAAAAAATAATAAACAATGAACAATAAACATTGTCAAAACACAATGCTAACGTACCATTAAATCAGTAATATTTGCATCATCGTTGAGGGTAACAGAAAAATTTTTTCCCAAGCCTCGAATAAAGAGAAACATCATGGTTTGGTTCAATCACGAAAATGACACAGCGAAACAAAATGTACTGAAACAACGACAAACACGTAGACTTACAGTAAGACAACTGGCAAACAAAGGTATTAATGAATGTGATTTATTATTAACCCAGAACAATTGTTCTCAAATTGTAGGTCGCGACCCATTGGTGGGTCATGAGACGAATTTTGGTGGATCGCGACTTTTGAGACTCAAAATAGAAAAAAATAATGCAGAGGCACAAAGCGCTCGGGCCATGTACCATATGCCGTGATAAAGGCAACCCGTAAAGAAGCCCATCTTTCGCATCCGCTCCATTATGAATAATAAATAATATATTAATGAAATTTTTTAGTTAATAGTTTTGATTTGATAACACCTGAATGGGCGAAGCTAATCTGCCTTTCGTGTTTATTGGAGCTAGGTGGGCCGCGAAAACTTTCTGTTTAAAAAGTGGGGTGTGGTCTAAAGAACTTTGGGAATCACTAACATAGAATACTATTAAAGTTACAAAAATAAAATCTTCTACATTGAAAAATATTGTATTTTATTTAGTTAATTTATTAATTAAATCACAACAAGTAAGAAATATTAAGCAATATTTTAAAACTTTTGACAAAATGAACACAAAACGTGCATATACAGAAGCTAAGAGCATGAGAATTCAGTGGCCTACTGCGCAATCTAATTGATCATTTCTGATTCCGCCTTCAAATCAGTGAAGCGCTTTTTTCGTCAATCTTTTGTATGGTTTTGATCTGTGCGTCCGTTAGCCTTTGTCTAATCGCAAAACTTCTACAAATTGCGCTACGCTATTTTACAAAACAGCTGCAATTAGTATAATTTTCAATCAAAACTATCATAACCAAATACAATTTATTTTCATCCGAATTCAAAATAAACCTCAAAAAGGTTTTTTTCGATATTTTGTTTTCACAGTCAGATGACATTTGCCTCCTTTTGGGCGGCAAAGTACGGTGTTACAACCCGAACACGTGACAACTGTTTGAGCGTGAGAGAACACCGTTGTTATCTTGAAACACCCTTTACACTTTATATCCATAAAGTAAGACTTCGGATGTGGAACCAATCGCTTAAGTTTGCACTTTCTTTTTTCTTCTTCAGGATCTGGATGCAGCAAATCCTTTGCTAATGGCATGATGATACACTGAAATGAAAAAAAATTCAGAATCACAAATTATATATATGCATTCAGTACAGTGTTAAAATGTTTTCAACAAAAGTATTAAACTTTTCATCACTTTACCCAATTTAAATTTAATTTACAATCGTTAGTAACAAACCACATTATAAAATGCAACTTCTGTCTCCTACGATTAATAAGAGATAAAGCACATTCATTAAAATAAACTAAAATTTAATCGCACAAATTAAAAATATTTGCAAGCAATTGTTATGAAAATGAAAAATTATTTAAAAAAAATAAAACAAACAAAGAAAATCGTCAAATATACGAACTAAGATGAGAGCAAAGCAATTCCACGACTTACAGTTCAACAATGTGAAAATCAGGAAGAATTATTTCATTTCATGTTAAGAGATTTTATTTCTATCAAAAATTTAACATCAAATAATTCATTTCAGAAATAAATCAAAAGATAGATTTTTTTTCATTTTCAATGACATTTTGTCTAAGCTTGCTTTTTATTTATTTACATAAAATTTATTTTTCCGGAAGCATTTAAAAGAAAATTTTTCTTTTAAATTATTACATTTCATAATTTATTTATGTTATTAAAGTGTTATTCTTTGATTATAAAGTTTATTTCTAGAATTACCATTTGTTGTCCTTAATTTAATACAGGAACTGCAGTCGTACTGTAATTATGAAATCACCCTCCATAATTCGAGCAGCTTGAGTAGTTTGATAACGTTATGTGGGTAAGAAATCGTTAGTTTTTAATTTTTTTTAAATTTAGTACCGTACTTTTAAATTACGTTTACATTAAATAAAATTTTATACACTGCTGTTTGTATTCTCATCTATCCAGTCGTAAATTTGATGAACACTTGTATTGTCAAATAAATGGCTTAAATCGTTTTTTATTCTAAAATACAAAACAAAGTTTTGATACTTCGCGAAAACACTTTGTTTCATATGCATCGTTCTGTTTTATTATTTATTCATTTTCATTTCTGCTTCGTTTGGTTTTGATGTTTAAAACTTTGTTTGGCTCAGTGAAATAAACCATTAATTAAACATAAATGAGCAAGTAATAGTTAATTAATTAATTAGCAAACATTTTACGACTATTTCTGCTATATTTGTTCGGTGATTTATTTCAGTTTCGCATATTTATTTATAGATAAGAGTAACCCTGTGTTTTTATGATATGAAATGTGGAAATAATTACTTTTTTGTTTTTTTTTTTTGCTATACGGCAAAAACAAGCAACATAAATTCAAATTTCGATGAGTTTTAGTATGAAACATAGCTTTCGACTCTTTAAATTTAGATAGATAAAGCAACGATGCTTACATTCACCAAGCGCTTCAGCTTGCTGTCTCGAACACTGACCAACTTACCAAAACAGTATGCACAGACTGTTTCAATTAAGGTTTGTCATTTTTTCGTAATTGTCCGTTTAATCATTTTACCTGCGTTATGATACAATTAGAAAATCACATCCACAAGTGCGAAAGATGCCATCATTCGAAAATGTGCCTTCGATCGTGGTTTGTCATTTTCTTAACGTATTTTTTCCAATCTTCCTGCAATGTTTTTTTTCAGTTTCAATGCTTTTTTTCAAGTAAAACATCGTTATTTAATTTCATACAATTTAGATATTTTAGGTACCTTTGAACGAAGATGTATAATAAGTTTTCAAACTGTGTTTGAAAAGCGAAGTTTTCATTTTTCTTCTATTCTTGGTATATTTATTGGTTTTGATGAATGATGAATCAATCAAAACAGAAACAGTTGTTCATTCATTTAAGGTGATGATATTCTCGATGTTGTGGGACCTCCTTTTCCTGAATCGATCAGCGAAGGTGATATCCGATGGATAAAACGTAATTTTCACTCAAATGTTTTTGGAAAGATGGCCAATTTCAGTGTGAAATTCTATTTTTTCCAGAAAAAGGTGATTATGTGGAAGTGGATGAATTAATAGCTGAAATCGAGACCGACAAAACTAGCGTAGAAGTGCGTGCTCCGCAGAGCGGTATTATTACAGAAATTTTGATTCCGGACGGCGAGAAAGTCATTGCCAAGCAACTTCTTTCACGTCTAGACGTATCTGGTAAATGATGAACTTCGGGTGAAAAAATTTTTTTCAATCACAAATCTATCTTGAATTGCTTCACATTTAGCACCAGCTCCTGCTGGTAAGGCATCTTCAGTTCCTCAGCCGCCTCCACCACCCACTACTGCTACTACTCCGACAGTGGCAGCTCATCCAACTGAAAGAACAACCATCACTACTCCATCTCCACCCCCACCCCCACCTCCCCCTCCACTTCCGACATTCGTTCCTTCAGGGGTTGAAGCGACAAAGCAGCAACAACGCACTGATATAGTCGGTACTCGTACAGAGCACAGGGTTGGTGTGAAAAATGAACTTTTTCGCAAATTGCAATCTGTTCAGTGTGGTGAATTCAGGTGAAAATAAACCGCATGCGTTCCAGAATTGGTCAACGTCTCAGGGATGCGGTGAACACCTTTGTAATGCTGACCACGTTCAATGAAGTCGACATGAGGTATTGAAATGGGTTTCTATATATATATTTATTTATTTATTGTTGCTGCTTTTCATTTCTTTACGTCTGTTGTTGCAGTGTTTTGATGCAAATGCGTAAACGACACAACGAGCAGTTTCAGAAAAAGCATGGCGTTAAGTTGGGTTTAATGTCGCCGTTCATCAAAGCAGCCTGTTATGCTTTGATTGAACAGCCGGTTGTTAATGCTGGTTAGTATATTATAGCAAGTTGCTGTTTTGCCTTTCTTTCAACAATGTTCAACTAGTGCTATTGCAGTGATTGATGAAAGCGAGATTGTGTATCGTCATTTCGTGGATATCAGTGTGGCAGTGGCAAGCGAACGGGTGAGTAATAGCAGTAATGATGATGTTGAAAATCGCCAGGAATAATACTTTACATTTTTTTAAAATTTCTTTTCAGGGTTTAGTAGTTCCAGTGATTCGAAACGTTGAGTCGATGTCCTATGCAGAAGTTGAAAAAGCAATTGCACAATATGCAAAATTGGTAAGTGTTATTATTATTATCTTCTTCTTCTTCTTGTAATTTGGGATAGAAATGGTAAACAGTGCATATATGTGTATGTTGCTTTCATTTTTTCAGGCTCGAGAAAATCGTTTAGCAATTGAAGATATGGCCGGCGGTACGTTTACCATTTCCAATGGAGGAGTGTTCGGTTCGCTGTTCAGCACGCCGATCATCAATCCACCTCAATCAGCCATTCTCGGTCTGCATGCAATAAACGACAAGCCAGTTGTAGTTGACGGGAAAGTATATACATATATTTTGTTGTCTATATCTGAAAATAATTTCATCACAATTTTTATCATTTATAACAGATCGAGATTCGTCCAATGATGTACATCGCATTGACTTATGATCATCGCCTGATCGACGGCCGTGAAGCGGTGACGTTTTTGCGAAAAATCAAACTTGCAATTGAAGATCCAACAATCATGCTATTGAACTTGTAGATTCCCTGAAATACTTATCAGAATATAAAACTGTTAGACATCCACCACTAGAGCTTTGACTGTTTCTAAATTTAATTCTTCCTCTTCTTGTCCTGCTCTTTGCAAACAAAGTGGCAATCAAGAAAGAAAGAACATTACTGCTTCAGTCAATCAACCATACCATACGTACATATACGTAAGGTATGTACGTATATTATATGGCTGTTTGATGTTAAATCAAAAAAAGTATATTTTGCTAAATCTTTTTCTCTCGAAAAGTGAAAAATAATAAAATTACAAAATTACATACAACAAGCTAACAAAAAAAAACCTTCAACGACGCGAACATTTGTGAAGAACACGCATGTCATTGATAACCAACCAACCGTCCACTGTATATAGCGAACCGAAAGTTGAAGTGATTAACAAGTTAAAGCAAAATTAAGAGTTTATATTAAAAAAAGGAATCAAACAAAGCATGGGCAAAGGAAAAAATAAATATGAATTATTCAACCGACTATTTGAAAGCACGTTCAGTGTGGCCATGTTTAGCAGCAACTAATCGAGCAACGCTTGCAAAAATGACAAAGAATGAAAAATCGGATTCTTTGCGTTGAATTAAACAATTTAAAAAATTAATAAATAAACAAACAAATAAATAAAACAAAACAAACCAACAAAGAAACATAAAGGCTGCGTTGCCTGAGCATGATGTGAACTATGGGATGGATGGATGAGCGAGTTTAGCTGTCGTCGTTGTTGTTGTTGTTGTTCGTTGCAGCAGTAGCAGAGTTGAATTAATATTAATAAGAATATAAAATTAATTAATTAATTAAACCAAAGTTAGATTGACGGTAAACTGGTCACCGTTCGGTCAACTGGTCGATGTCTAGCGCCGAGCAAAAATCGACGCCGACATCGATGTTGGCAAAATTTCAACGGGAAATAGCACCACAAGCATGGAACAAACAACGACAACAACGCGAACAACATCCAACGGATGCAATGATGTCTTGGATCGTTGCCGTGATCATTAGCGTGATCATTGCTGTTGTTTTCGTCCTCATCGACGTTGATTTCGTTGCAAGAGCACGGCAAATGGAACCAACCTCTTAAGGATGGTCGTTGGTCAGTCGACGTTGGATGATCTTTACAACCACAAATATACAAAACGCAATTGAAACACCAAAAACAAGACACTCTATAACAAGTACACAATAATCAAATATTATCATCAATATTACAATATAATAAAATTACTTTTGCACCAAGGATTCAAATGGATCTGGAGCAGCTGGACAAACACCAGGCACGTTCTGGTCAACCAAGTAAAAACGCTTACAATAATAGCATTGTTCCCGTTGAACAAAATCTTTCAACAAGCCCTGAGTATCTTTTTCTTGCTGTCGTTGTCGCTGTTGTTGTTGTTGTTGCTGTTGTTGCTGCTGCTGTTGTTGCTGTTGCTGATAATGTGCTGTAGAGGAGGGTAAAAGAGGTTTCAATACATGACCAAATGATTCACATCTGTTCTGCTGGGACAACGTTGACGAAGAGGTATCAGCTGAACAAGTTTGCATTGTCGAAACCGTCGCGCAACAACTGGACGACTGACAAACACTACGACGATGATAGTGACCACAAGAGATCAACTGTCCACCCAAGGATACACAATGTTTGGAGCAATTTCCGGATTTGCATTTCTTTTTGGACATGCTTCTAGTTGGAAAAAAATCCTAAAACCAAAATCCACCTATAGGATGAAATATGATTTTCGCTTTTCATTTCAAAAAAAAAATATTCACTTGACTAGAGGAGCTGTGACTGTTGAACAATTTCAAAAAAGCACGTCTCCTGAACGATGATTTGCCATTGGATTTCACCTTTGCCGCTGTTGACTCTGCAGTATTGTTGTTGCTGGCGTTGGCATCTTTGAAGCTGACCGCGGCAGCAAAAGAAAACGGATTCGAAGCAAACGACGTTGTGAACAAGCGTCCAGTACAGGATGATGATTTTCCAGCTTCGGACATGCCGGTCATTTGTAATGCACTGACCGATGGCGACGTCTTCAACGGATATGCACAGCATGCATTCTTTGCAGACGAGCCGGCATTGATGGAACTCTGCGATCTGCACAGCGCTGATTTCGACATGAAAGCTGGAATACTGCGCACCACCGGATAACGTTGAGCACCTGAGACTGGAGGCTCGCGGCCAAGAGGTAATTCAATAGGCTACAAAAAGTGGAAAATTAATCTTGATTAATACTAATAACCATAATAACTGGACAAACCATGAAAACGTCGTCTTCGAGCTCATCTTCGAAATACGATTCTCCAGAACCTAAATCATTAAATTGAAACTCAACTACATTCAATTTTCACAAAAATAAGAAAAAAAAACAAGCTTTTTAAACTTGGCTTTGTTTTTAACATTTTCTATATTATAAATTTGGTGAGATTAATCACATAAACGGCAATATACGACATCATCACAAATTATGCGATCATTCATTCACTTCTGCGATGCTTATCAATAAAACAAAAGAAATTGAACAAAGCAAGAAGAAAGAAAGAAAAAGAAAAGCAAACTACACAAGCATCAATAATTGATTCAAATTGCATCGTTAATTGACTTTTTCAAAAGAACTGAAATAAAATTTTAAATTTACTTCTTCAAGCCAATTTTCGATAGTTGAAATCTTTAAATGCCGCAATATATATTTATTCAATCGATAGAACTTTCAATTAAACGTTAAATTTCATTGTTCATTTAAAAGTAAAACTTAAATTGCGCATGTTTAAAATTCTAATAAAAAAAAAGAACTTATAAAATGAAAACTTAACAATAGCTGCACCGTAAATAAATACAATAGCATCAGTGAGTAGCAATTTCAAATGAAACATTCAAACAAACTGCATTTTATACAGCTAGCTAGCTAGCTGTGGATATTGCGTGCATAGTGAAGCTTCAACAGATGCAGCAAGAACTGCAAGTAAAAAACTACCGTTTTCCTCGTTATTTATAAATCTTTAAAATTATAAAAATTAAAATTGATTAGAAAAACAAACAAAGCGTGATTAAAATAATTAGAAAACAAATATGCTTGTAATGAATACTTATTTGAAACAAAAAAAAACCCATTTCCTATACAACGAAATATATGTGCACGACATGTGGAGAAATAGATTAAAAAATAAAGAATTATAATAAATCAGATAAAAAAAAAGAGAAGAAAAGATTTTTTTCATATAATTACTAGATTTGCTTTGACGACTGACGTGTTCTACGGCCTTCTGCAACCTGCATCGAAATTTGCAAGCATCAGAGCTAAGCAAAAACTTCAGACCGAATCGGTTGGAGCCAATCTGCCATGATTGGAATGTCGGCATCACTTGGTACGAGTTGACATCACCCGGAAGACGGAGGTGAAGCAAAATCTAGAATGAAAAATATCAACAAAATTTTTAATTTCAATTTAAAATGGAAATCAACAGAAGCAAAGGAAAAAATTAAAGAAAAAAATAAGCTTGATTTATAATACTTGATAAGGTAAATTGATGCTTGCATTTTCGTTCAAATAGCTAGCACATCATACACACCAATCACTACTGATATAATATAAATAGCATTTAATGAAAATGCTTATAAACTGTTTAAAAATATTTTTCAGTTTTAAATCAGCTCTAATGTTAAATAAAATGAATAAGCAAACAAATAAAAAAGGCAATATAGAAAAATGTTTCAAGATTTTAGAAGAAATTAGCGAAATTCGATCAAGTAAAATTTCCCTTTCACAGTGGAAAACGATCAATTGCTAAATAAGTCGCCTTGGTCGCGCTGAGCTAATCAAATCACGTCAGACCGGAAAGCGTTGATCAGACAAGCTGGTCAGAAATAGCTTTGCTTAATTCACCTTATCCACATGCCAGCGCATGTGAACATCTTGCATTCAATTGTAAAATTGCCACTTTCAACTGGTGAATTGAAAAGTTTTCTACAAAACCACAAAATTCCACACTGACCACGCCCCAGTTACAGAAAATCATGAATAAAGCCCATAAAAGTGAGACATGGAAAAAAAAATTTTCACAGAACTTGAATCAATTTATCAATTAAATAAATTATAAATAAGCAAAAAATCAAATTATATTCGACCGATAATGTTTCATTATTTCACTTCTTCATTCATATGTGACATCAAGAATAGAAAACAATAAAATATAATTTTACATAAAATTACGAAATCATACATACATACGTACATATGAAGAAAAGAATTTCATTCAAAATTGACCTATTAAATCAATGTACAGCAATATCCATTAGCGGGCCAATTGAAATTGTAAAACTTCACTGAGCCAGAAAATTGCAGACTATTTCTAGAAGCAAACTAATCAGCCTGTCGCCTGGCCCAAAAAGCACTTTACTGGAAGAGAAAAAAAAGGGACAACGTGTTGCATATCATTAAACATGACAATACAGTTCAATAAAAAGCTGAATTTTGTAAAAAGAAAAAGCACAACAAAGAGTTCAGTTAGCCAAAAATGCATTTATTCCATTGAATGAAAAAAAAACCTTTCATTCATTCACATTTCAACTAAATTGAATAACAAACATCTGCTCAACTGACGACAACTATTCTACTAGATTAAAATCTTTATCAAGAATTATCCTATGAATTTATTATTATTTGGCACCTTTCATTAAAGTATAATTTATGCATTTGTAATGCGTATACAATTGCAAAAAGCCTTTGCCAGGGTCAACAATAAACACTGACTGCACTGCTTGGACAAATAAATAAATAAACTCTTTTACCAAAAGTATTTTCAAATTAACTGGATTCCTGAATGCTCATTTCGTGTTGATAAATTACAAATTTATTAAATTAATCATATCACATTGACAAATGCATTTCATGCCAGCTTTGAAAAGTTTCACAGAATAGAATAGAATAGAATAGAATAGAATGAAATAAATTAAACATAGTCTGTTCAGCTAAAGCTAAATAGATTGAAGAACGAAATGTGCAAACCAGCTTTGCTTTGAAAAATGAAAGCTAATTATAAATGCTACACCAAATAGAACAAGAACACAGATAATACTGAATGAATAATTTAAGAAAAAAAAAACACAAGAAAACAAATTCGAGCGTACCTTTTTATCTTCAATACGCTTGCCACTGATCCAATATTCATATCGGATACCACTGACAGACAATGGTCGGTATCCGTTGCATTGATCACCTTCGGTCGACCCGCGTTCCGTGTAGCCGTAGTGCAACTTTTGTTTGATGCTCACTTCGGACAAGCCGCCACCTTCCAAAGGATACCAGCCACAGTACTTTTCATCCCAGCCCATAATCTGCGCAGGCACCATGGTCAAAGTTTCACCGGCAGAACTGAAATAATAATGAAAAGCAGTGAGAAAGATTTAAAAAAAAAACAAAACAAAACAGAGAAGCAACAAGTACGAGTAACAATTTGAAGAGGTGAATTAATGTCGACAGTTGATAGCTTAATGTTTTCTGTGTTTTGAAGACAAAGAGTGGAAAAAAAAACTAGGGAAACGTGTTAAATTTCTAATTTTACCCGTCAAGTGTTGCTGAATCAATCATGTGTGAACGAAGAGAAGAAGGTTCATTGTTTGGCTTTTCCAGTGGTGCGTTTCCGCAGCTGAATGCTGTTGGCCGTCAGAGGAGAACTTTTGAAATAAAAAAGTGGCCAAGTGAACGAGGAAACAAGCAAGCAAGCAAGCAAGCAGAAGTTGAACAACACAAACAACAAAAAAAAAAAGAACAAAAAGTTGGTTTGATTTCGATGCTCCTGTTTTCACAGCAAACAATTAAGCGCCTGACTGGCTCTAGCAAGCCTTTCCTCAGACGACCAATCGTCCAAGCAAGCTAACGAAGCGCAAAATCGAACGGTGAAAATATATTCCATTCAGCAACACCAATCGCGTTTGCCATAACTAAACGGAAACGTGAATTCCTTCCATTCATCGAGTGCGCCGAGTCTCGATCTCATTCATTTGCTTTCTCAGTTAGCATCGGCTTTTTCCTCACCACTAGCAAACAAAAACTCAGATCAGAGCGATCAGAAAAAATCGATCGATCGACCTCTGTAAGCTCTCAAACAATTAACAACAAATCCGAGCCAGTGCGGCAAAAACAACCAACTCTTAACACCATTCACGCGCTCGCTGAACTAACTATGCAAAACCGACGGCTACTTACTGTAAAATAATAATCAAGATTTACAAAAGCGGTAACTCAAAACAACCCGTTTCTGTGTGCAATATTTTTTCATTGATATTTATTTCGAAATAATATTTTATTAACAATTGCAACTTTTTATAAATATATCCTTTTTTTCATTCTTATACATACAAATGCAATCACAAAATACAGTAAGAATGAGAAATATTTTTTCATCGATAAATGTGCCAAATTTTATTCAAACTGGTTTATTGTAGTTAAATTATGCCAATTGGGACTTTCAAAATGCTAAATATTGATATCAATTTTATTACATTTTATAATTAAAATGTGACCATCAAATCACTTCGATGAGTTTCAATATTGTTTATCTAATAAATAATAATGATACTGTTTTCGACATTCAACAATTTCCAATTGTACAAATGAAAATTCTGAATATGTTTATCAATAAATGTGAAATAATTTCCAAGTATAGAATGCTAGAATGAGAATGGTTGCGCAAAGAGTTGAAATTTGTTTATAGCTTCGAAAACTTCAATGTTGATCATCTGCAAACATAATTTATAGCCATCGAACATCGGTAAAGCAGTTAGCAAACACAGATAGCAGTTGCCATGATGAATAAACAAATCTCGGATGATGGACACATTAAAAAAAAATCTCTTACACATTACAACAGGATGATGTTTCAGGAACAATTGTGCACAAAAAAACAGTATTCTCTCTCACTTTGTTTTATGAAATGAAGTTCGCAGTAAAATGTCTTCGAAACTTCAAAAAAACAAAACAAAAAGTATTTGAATTGACAATGTCTTTGTTTTTTCCTCGCTTTTATATTTGCAGCTGTTTAACAGAGAGAATCAATCGTTTATAATAACTGAGCAATTCGTGCATTTATTTTAAAGACTCATAGAGATGTTGATGAAGGAGTGCTTTTCTCCCGTGCTAATCAAATCACTTGTTTGCATAATTCGCTGAAAGCAATTTTAATAAACAGCACGCAGAATGCGAATTTTTTGAAATTTGTTTGAATTAAGCTTTGAAAGGGAAATTGAAAAAATGAAGAAACACATTCACAATGCAAATCATTCCACTTCACTTATCAATATGACATTCAATTATGACCTTCGGCTTGAGGAAAAACGTTTTCAAATCGAATCACAAAAAAGCATTTTCCTTACCCAACCTGTTCATAACATACAGCGGAAGTGAAAAATTAATGAGAATTACATGTATATTAAACGCTAACGGCATCGCATTTTTTGCATGACATTCCACCACATTTTAATCAAACACAACAAAACAAAACAGCGCACAATAAATGCTGTCCAATTATGCAAGTTCTGACTATCGTAACAAACTGATGGTTAAGAATAAATGACATTTTTGTTCAATACTTTCACATAATGCGTTGTTATTCTAAAAATAATAAAATAATGAGTGAATGATTACAGTTTGAAATAATGCAATAAAATACCAAACTTTGTTAAATGCAACGTATTTCTTTGTTTCTGATGAATTAATTTATCGATTTGTTGCTGTCTGTTTTTTTCAGAAGAGACGATACAACAATTCTACAACAAAATCTTGCATCTTGCAAAGTGTTCAACTAATTATCAGTGATTGGTTTTTGCATCACAAGTTGTTTTATTTCTATTAAATCAGTTCTTCATCTCCGCTATTCAAGTTCAAACATTTAATCAACAACTAAATCATCCATATTACACAGAAAAAACAAGAACACGCTGGGTAATTTTAAAATAGAAAAAAAAAGACGTTTCTGTACTCGTCAAAATTCCTCATAACCAAAAAAGCATGAAAAAGAAAAAAAAATTACAAAATGAAAATCAATAACATGTAACTGAAAGGTTATTATGCAAGGCTGCAGACATGGCACGAGCAAGAGCACAAATATGTAGAAATAATTAACAAAAGAGGAATGGCTAGAAATGATGAACCGGCGAATCTGACGTATCTGCATCGTTTTTGTCAATGCCACCACCGACCGACTCCAATCGGACTGGGGCAGCGCTAGATTGGAGCAACGTTTGTTCAAGACGTTTCTGTGCCGCTTCCAATTTCGGCATCAATATCCTGATCAGTTGCTCTTTTTGAGCTTCCTTCAGTTGACCATCTTCCAATATCTATATGTGAAAGAAAGAAAAATATAATATATATATATATGTATATAATCACCACACATATATTCACAGGTACAAAATGAAGCAAAGAAAACTCATAATACCATGCTAAATGCTTGTTGGACTTTGTCTAATGAAACCATAAATTGTTCCACACTCTCTTTACAATGGTCTGCCATTCCTATTGAAAAAAAAATAATTACAAAACTTATTTTCCAATAAATCAAATTTCATTACTTGACAAATGCGGGTCGTCGATGCTATTCAGAAGGGTTCTGCTGTAGGTGGGCTTTTTCTCATTATTATTTACAACAGGAACAGTATTTTCCAATACTCGGCCCAAATAATTCATCGACCTACCAACTGAGGTTGTTCTAGTGTTCTCAGCTGGGCTGTTGCCAACCGGAGGCCAAAATCTAAGCGACGCATCTTTGGAAAGGCTGCTTCCACTTTGTCTTCTCGGAGACGAGTAGCGCATCATTCTCAACGTAGGTGTAGAAGTGTTGACAATGCTGGTAGCGTCGGAAGAATCTTCAGAATCCACAGACGGTCTTTGGTCAATCATACGTCGACTGGCAGTTCTCATCTGATTTACCTTTTTCTGAGCCGGTCCGGCGCCAAGACGGTGAAATTTAGGCAATGTAGTTGAACGACTGTAATGTTTGGGCGACGGTGTTTCGACGTTTCTCTTCAAACTCTGAAAATCTTGCATCGTCTGATTCATCTTTGGAGAAAACTCTTCATCATCTTCTTCCATCATAGCAATTAGACAGCTAACCGATCTGGCAAAATTTCTGTGGTGCTTCAACAAAGCAGATGATGGTTCATGTGATGCGTTCGAATCACCATGACGAAGATTATTCGACGACAGAGTACGATTCATCAAACTCGAGCGCCCACTGTTCCATAACAATGAAAGATTTTCCTGAGATTTGCGCAGTCTATACACAGACACACACATACATACATACATACATACAAACACGCACACGCACTCACGCACACATTATTAACACATACATACACAAATGCAAATCTATTCAATAAATTTTTCAAAAATACACCTACCGTTCTCGAGCTTCTGATAGCTTTTTCAACGTGCTTGTGACTCGAGGATCAGGCGTTGAAAGTTGAGCCAAACATGACATACTGGCACTGCTCTTGAGAAAACCTGAACCTGGATAAGAGATATTATGACGATCAGATGTCGATGTGGCAGTTGTGGACTTGAGCGGACGTCTAGGCAAACTGAACACACTATAACTGGGACTGGACAATGGTCGACTAAAATGAGCAAATTTTTATGCATATACGGCATTATACATTCATCTGTTACTTCAGTAAAGTATTCGGTGTTGGAAATGATTCTGGGCTTATGCAGCGAGCATGCAATTCACTTTGTTCATAGTTATCAGCTTAAAGTATTAAAAAAAAAGGATAATACTTTTGGGAAACTGAGAAAATAAATAAACACCTACGTTTATACAGCATCGCAGACGGATAAGCAGGCAAAGTAGAGTGCCTTTGTGTGGAATAATTTATTGAATTGCTTGAAGTGGCAGGTGAAAATTTGGGCGTCACTTCCAACGTAAGCGCTGCATGCAAAAAATAAAAATCAAATCATACATACAAAAAACAACAACAGAAAACTGAGAAATTTTACGTTTTGTCAACTGCATCAAACGACTGGACAATGGCATATTAGCAGCTGGCGAAGCAGTCTTGTCCAAATGAATGTTGGACGCAGAATTCCAAGTAGCTCTGGGAGTTTTCCTCACTGGCTTTGGACTGGATGTGGCTTTTGGCACAGGCGATCGATCAGAATCGAATCTTCCGGCAGATGACCATCCTGACAAACTAGAAGTCTGCGACGAGGATGTACTTGGTCTTGACAAATGATCATTCTGTTAAACATATACATATACATATATTTAGCGCTTTAAAAATGAATAATCAACAGTACTATATGCAATAAACGATTTCCGTTAGATGAGATCTGAGTATCTCTCCACAATTCCTCAGTCGGAGGTCGAAATTTTCTAAAATTACATTGTCATGCAAATATTAACAGATGAAGCATTAAAGAAAAAATATCACACCGTTCAGCAGAGGAAGTTTGATTGAAATATTTATTCGTCAAACTCTGCCTTCTAACTGAACCTCTGCGCAAAAATTGCGTATCATTGTTGCCTGACATATCATCTTTATCTGCACTGTTAATTTCTGTAAAAAGAAAATAAAAACATAATAATAATAATAAAGCAACTGACTGTTATTTACAGTAGTTTGACGAATCAGAATAAGAAACATTTCATACCGGATAACTGCTCGTATGCAGCTTTTACCATTTCAGAACGGCGCCTATTTGGCATAATACTGGAGCCATTTTTCTGTTCCAGTTCACTGTAATTAGATTGTTGTTCATCATCACTATCTAGAAATAGGAAAACAACAAAAACGATTAGTTTAATACATTTTTCAAACGAAATACTGAAAGCATGTTGAAACAATCACTGAATGTAAATTCAATCTCCGCAATCATCGTCGAAAGACGATAAAATTGAATTTATTATATGACTGCAATGCAGAAATTGGAATTGCTAAAGAATTCACTTAATAGCTGCTTTAACAGCTTATTATATGACAGCTTAAAAATTAGCTTGATTTTCTGAAAGCCATTTGCTTTTAACATAATAGACATTTTGGAAATTGTTTCCAGCCAGTCGCAGTAATATTTTCATTATTACGAAACGTCGAACTGATTAGGTAATAGAAATTTTACACCGCATAAAACTCTATCACATTAAATGTTGCTGTTATTCATTTTTAGAGGACAACATTTTATTAAAATCAACAAAAACAATCACATTTATCATAAAATGCAGGAACAAGCAATAAAATAAAGCAAAAAAGACCTATTACATCTTAGTAGTACATTTGAAAACAAAATTGCACTGACTAAAGTGCAATTTTTTTTCTTACTTTTCGTATCTTCTATTTATAACTTTAATAAACATGTTTATGTTTAAAAATAAAAAACACAAATTGCATAAATTAGCAAATAAAAATTTTTTAAAGCAACATACCTTGCAAATTGAGACTAACGGTCGAATCAGTCTGCTTCAATACATCTGATCTCGCAATTACGTGAAATTCACTGAAAAGCAAAAAAAAGCATTATAAAAATTGTTATATATATATCATTTTGTTTAAAAAAAACCTAATCAATATCACCAACTTACTCTTCTTTATTGGGAACAACACTTTCTGGTGATTGCAAGTAAATGATCTGTGTAGAAGACTCCATCGACGAACGTGACTGTTTTGACATTGTCTTCTGCAAAAAAAAAACGAATCATCATTAATTATTAAAATTGTATTGGTAAATTACTTGAAAATTATTCTTTTCATTCATAGCAAATTTAGAATCATTCTCTTCCAATTCTTGCAAATTTTGATCATCATCATCAACATCATGACCGTTATCACCAATTTCTAGTACTTCTTCTTCTTCATCTTCTTCTTCTTCGAATTCTGATTCTTGTTCTTCAGTATTCTTTCTCTCAGGATGCAAATTAGCAATATTTGGAACATGTTCATTGTAAAGCTTGACAGAACCAACAGTTCGACCACGTTTCGCCAGACGAGCAAGTATTTGTTTTGTCAACGAAGGATGAAGATTCCAAACAAATATACAACTGTCACCGGAGACTGAAATCAGTCGTCTACAATCGCCAGTAAATTTGACACCAGTAATTAGCTCGCTGTGACCATGCACCGCGGCCACGCATTCACCACCATTCAATGTGTCAAATATGCAAATGGTTTTGTCACTGCAACATGTAGCCACAAATGTGCCAGATGGATCGAGTTCAATTTTAATCACCGTACCGTCATCGGCCAGCGAACCCTTTATTGAACCCTTTGATTTGCCTTCGGCCAAGGAGTACATACGTATTTGACGATCTTGACAAGCCGTGTACACTGTATCGCTAGCATCGTCTATATCCATGTCGTAGAAAGTGGTTTGCCCAACAACATAGCAAGCTCGTTGGAAGTGAATATCACCGTTATCAGAGCAAATCAATCGTCTGTAGATGATGCTCTTGTCAGCTCCACAGCTCAACAAAACAAAATCATCACCAACTGAGGCCATTTTCAGTGCCGTGATGGAACTGCTGTGGTCGTCAATAGTGCAAACTAATTGATAGCTTTGGTCCACGTCCAATACATGAAGCAAACGATCTCGACTCGCTGAGGCTAAATAATACCTGCCACGTTTGCCCGGGCACGAGTATTCCAACGCTAATACATCCCCTTCGTGTGCCTCTAATTCTTGGAACAACACCAAATTGTTCATCTGATATATGCTAAAGGTAATGTAAAGTTAAAAAAAACAAAACAAATAAAATAACACTAGTATAATAAATTAATCCTTTACCGAATATTACCGCTCCGATCTCCGCTAGCCAAGTGAAGACAGTCTGGACTTACTTTCACGGATCGTACGCCGCTCTTGCCATCCAATTGATATTCATTCTTATCAGATCCTTAAAAACATTTTTTCCCCATTATTTCAGGAAAACTCACAAATTATTCAACTGCATTCTAACCAGCAATGCCCATCTCCTGATCGCGGAGGCAAGATAAATCCGGATCACAGTAAATGATTTTCATCAGCTGTTGACTGTATATGTTGCTGTGGTACGGACAACCGACCAGTGCCGTCTCTGCCGATGGCCAACAATCCGGTAAGTCCAAATTCCATAATCGAATTGTATCATCAGTACTGCAAGTGACAAACGTACCAGCTGGAACGTCAACTTTCGCGGTCTTGGAATCAAGAATCGGGCATGTGTCCACAGACCAAATGCTCCCGCTGTGACTGAGCATCGACGCCACTTTGCCCACACGCTTCCAATCCAAAACATCCCACACGTAAAGGCTGTGGTCGTTGTATACACAACAGAGCTGAAAACAGGCAAAAAAAAAACGGTCCAAAAAGCAGAAAAATAAAATCCCATAGATCAATACAAACCCTTTTATCTTGAATATTGTAAGCAAGTGCGATCACATCTGGAAAACGACAGTCAGCATTCCGTGCAGTCATGTGACTTGCCGTCAGTCCAGCAGCCACATCCACGCCCAGGTAATGCGGGCGTGGCATTGTGCCAATGTAACGAAGTGTACTGGCGTTGAAAATTCGTACCACACCATCCGCACACGCGACAAATATCTCTGCATCACCGAGACACATTGCATTGGCATTGCTTGTCTACAAAAAATTACTTTTCTGACCTGTTGCACTTTATCACACAAAACGGAACCACAAAACGGCTCCTTGACTTACTTTCAACTCAACCCATTTCTCCAGCATTCTACGACTGCTAAATTGACACAACAAACCCTGATGTGTGATTGCATAAGTGTTGCCTGCTAAAGCACCACGACCACAGTGAACATCACGAAACTGATTGTTCCTCTGATCCGCCAAAATTGCCGACCTCCCCTGCAGTGGTATTGCATTGTCCTGAATTGTAAAATCAAATTCTAACCTCTGGATGGAACACACATGACAGTAAATGAATAATATTCAAAAATGCTCTTACATTTACTTTCAACGACATCTTGACACGTTCGAGGTACCAAAATTTAACATGGCGCACGCCAGCTGTAACAAAATAATCACCATTCTCTGAATAAGAGATAGCCATTACCTAAAAGCAGAAATAAGAAAAAAAAATGGCAATAAATTTTGTTATTTATAATTATCCTCATACTTTACTGGCAATTTTATTGCTGGCTACTTTGGTATTGTTTTTCCAATTCCAAACATTGACAACCATATCATGTTGATTTCCAACACTTACCAAGTGTTTCATATTCGGCGAAAAGCACTAGAATAGCACAATGTTGTAATTGGTAGCATTTCAAACAGAAAACTGTCCACTTACAACACAACTAATTCCAAAACGATGACCTGAAAATTCAGCTAACAATCGATTTTCCAACAAATCCCAAACTCGCACAGGAGGATCGTGCCCTGACTGATATATTTCAAAAATTGATTAAAATTACCATATTTGCATTATGAATAAATTTACTCACCTCGCCAGTAGCCAGAAAACGATCGTCCGGTGAAAAGGCCAAACAAGTGATTCCTTTTTTCGACGCACCAACAATGTGAGCTTGTTCATTTTTGTCAACATTGTACAAAACCACAGTTCCACTTTAAGAAAATATATTATTTTTCCAAAAATATTCCAAATTCAAAATAAAATTAAAAAAAAATTCCATGCTTACCCTGCTGAATAGGCAACAACACCGTTGGAAGATCCATAGGCTAATGCAGCATTTGAATTGACCGTCAAACCAATTACACTGTTCAATGTCACCTGCAAGCAAAGAAAGAACGAATCATCATTTCAGATATTTTAAGAAAAAAAATATATATTTTAATAAATATTCGAAAATAAAGTTTGGAATTGTACCTGAATCATTGAATAAGAATAACTTTAGACAACAATCATTTTATAAGCACTTAGCAAAACAAAGTCACCAATTTTAGACTCTGTATTCACCATGGGAGACTGGTTTCACTGTATAACATAACAAATGCCTATCTATGCGCTTAATCTGTTCAAACCAACAAACCGGAATGTCAGGCTAACAAGGTCAGTACGTATGTGCAGAACAAAAATTCCAGAAAAAGACACAGATATGTATATATTTATATATAGGAGAGAATGTTATCCATTTTTCCTCTTTATTACAACCAGAATAAGCAAAAAAATAAATAAAGAAAAAACATATTAAAATCAAACATCATTCAATTACTGCAACAAATAAAAAATTGAATGAAATTTCAAAATTTCATTCAGAAAAGTAATATTACACGAATTGCACCTTTACCGTGTAAATGAAATTTGACGACCCTGCAAAAAACATTATTCATCACAAAAACACGGATACTATGTTGGCAAAAATGTTTCTCTGCATTTTTTTAAAATAATTTTGCTACAATCACTGCTTGCCTCGTGTTCCAGTTAGGAAAATTGAAATGTCTTTTTGCAATTCGATCATACAATTTTTTGCAATTGAAGTTACAGTTGCCCGGTTAAATAACATAAAAGCTATTTTCAAATTAAACATTCAACATTTCAAATCTTCAATAAAAAACAATTAAATAAAAATGCAACGTATCTACATTAATTTCAATAAAAAAAGGTTTCACAATTTAGACAAGTTTCAATAATATTAAAATGCGAGATTACCAATCATACCAATCAAAACATTCCTTAACTACAGCATGAAATAGAGCAACTTTCGATTCATCATTTTATTACATTTTAGAAATGTTATACTTTAAGGTACTTTTCATCAAGTGAATACACTTCATACTTGATGTCATCAAGCATTTCTTGTTTGTAAAATTAAAATTATCAGCAAAACAATCGCTGTACAAAAAAATTTACAAAACACAATGTTACTGATATTCAGTATTAAAAAATTACAAGAACTTTATAAGAAACAAACAAAAAATAAATTTAAAGCTTTTTTACAAGTGCTCATCACATTTCAGATGTGCAGGTTCCTATTACTGTATCGGTGAAAACGTAAACAATTACTCTAAGAATATTCAACTGATTGTTTTAATTTTGAAAATAAGAATTAAACAGCCGAAAATATATAAAATTATAAATTAATATAATAATCAATCAATTAATCTATACCAGGACAAATAGAAAAAGATGAAAACATTATCTTGTACTGAGCTCTGAAAGCAAAACGGGCAAGAAACAAGCCTCGCTTGAAAAGAAAATTAAAAAAAAAAGAAGAAATTCAATATCCATGTATATATTAGATCACTGCTTACTTTGGATTTGTTCATTATAAATTATACAGAGTAGAAACTGTGCAGTGAGTTGAGTGGAGATGAAAATGCTATTTTTGTCCAGAAATTAAGCTAACCTCAGCTGTTTGCACAAGCACAAATGCAGAACATGCTAGAAAGCGTCCAGCGAGCATTAAGCAAACAACGTGCTCTAATGCAAGAGAATAAAATGTACACCTTTGCAAATTTAATGCAGTTCAGAAAATGAATAAACAGTAGCATTGCTTTGAAGATAATAAAATTGTAAGAAAAAAAAACTGTAACACTGAAATAAGCAATATATTGAAAATATAAAAAACATTTTTGCATGTGAAAAAAACATACGTCAGAAAACAAAGCTTATTCTTTCATCGACAAACACAAACGGACGTCAAAGCCGGAAAGTTAAATTACATTGTGTATTGTAAAAAAAAAAAGAAAAGTTATTGCAATAAAACAATTCAAATTTCTGAAATATTCGTCACGTTTTTTTTTCAACAAAATTTTTCTCTTTCTTTTATAAAAAGAAATTTCTTATGCAAATTTCTTCAACTTTAAAAATGAACAAGTGTCATGGGATATTTTAGAAATGGAAACATGAAAAACAAAATTGAATGAACAATATTCCAAAATATTTTACATATAACAATGGTTTATCATTAGCTCGCTGGTCGCATATTTTTTTGTTTTCCAAAGTAAATCGAAACTGGTCAACAGCACATCGAAAATTAAAAGTTTAGCAATAGCAAGAACACTTTTCTTGAAACTAGTTCAAGAATGAAAATAAAATTCTTCAGAAATATTTATATGTAATAAATGATGCTCCATTTGTTTTACATTTTTGTTGCAGTAAATTCAATTATGTGCATACATATTTGCAATTTTTATAAGTTCCATTAAACAAACACAACAACAATAAATTGTTTTAAAAATTATTTGATAAATTAATAAATGAAACAAATAATAATATTATTAATAATGTCATATTTAAATGATAAATCTGAACAATACAATTGATAAGTAACATAACAAACATGGTAAAAAGTCAAGTCAAATTAAAAATGATGACCATGAAAATAACAGTATAAATATGCTCATAATGGAGGGTCCAAAATTCGTCATATTTAACACGAGTGGAATGTGAAATGAAAAACAGCTTTCACAAACATCCGCTGGTCAATAGTGTAAATAACAATGATAACCAACCAAAAGAAAAACCATACAAAACGTTCTGAAGAGTTGAGAAGAATGTTTACACGGGATGTACGGCGCGCGCCAATAACCTGAGTCTTTCATTCCACTCAAAACGACCAGTTAGTTTCCCTCTTGAACACAAAAAACCCCTCTGAAATTCATAACTCATAATTTTGTATAAAGAATTTTATTTCAAAGAAAACTTTGCTAATAAGTTCAGTCTTGTATCACATGCCATTTTATTGACCAACTTTATTATTGCAGATTGAAATTCATCTCAACTCAACTCAATTCAATAAAATACTGATGTACTCCTAGAGGGGACTTTCATTTCTCGAAAAGAACTCTTCAAAAAAGTGAACAACATTTCATCGCATGTTGAGAATCAATAATGACGAACAATATATGTATTAAGGAACGAGGGAGGAGGGGGAAATTGCCCCTACCCCTCATTACTTTAAACGTCAAAATGCAATTTAGCAAAATCCTTTTTTTACTTGAATTATCAAATATATATATACCAGAGGAGCAAATCAAAAAAACAACAACGACTCCTTTTGCTCGTTAATTCATGGGCCTTATTCATTTGACAACAAATTGACTCAATGCTCAAAATAGACCCCCTCTGCGATAAATCATTGTAAACAGAGGCGCGTCAAGCATTGACTTTACACTATTCGTCTGCCAAGTCAATAAAGTGCAAATATTATTAAAGAAAGGAAACGAACTCTGCACATCCACTCGACAAAGTGTCCAAATAGCATCTCGAATATCTCAAATAAATTGAAGAAAAAAGCATACATTCAATTGCTCACAACTGCTACATTAAATCATTTTAATGTACAATTAAAAAAATTGACAACTAACTGAAAACGAGAAATGAAATTATTGCAAAAACTTGACGTATCTTTGTGATAGAGAAAACAAATGCAGCATTTAGCACAAAATCAATGAGGTCATTTTTCCTACTTGAAAATCTCTCTCACAGAACAAATAAATATATAAATAAACAAATATCAATTTCTTCTTGCCATAAAAAATAATAAATTTGAAAAATATCTACCAAACATTCATCATCCACAATTACATAACACAGAAACTGAGGAAATTTACGAAAAACATTACCAAAAAAATATTACACACAAATAATATTTAATGCTTCACAGCGAATTATAAGCAAAATTTTTTTTAATAGATAGAATTGATATTTTAATATTGTGCTTTCAAAATAAGATTATGAAAAAATGAAAACAACAAGAACAAGAGTGCTTACATTCCTCTGTACGTTGTTCCGTTGCTGTCTAAGCAGCAGCTGGTACTGCTCTTCGGCATAAAGAAATTTACGACGCCGAAGGCGTCGTTCCATGCTGAATTTTTCAAAAGCCAAAATTTGCAAATAAAACTATACAATAGCTATTTTCAAAAAAAATAAATAAATAATGTAAAAACAAGGAGGAGGAGGAGGAGGAGGAGGAGAAGAAGAAAAGGCTAAAATTGGCGGCTAGCCAAGAATATTGGCCACCAATTTTTTGCTATCATTCATCGTCCTCTTTGCAAAATGTACTCGTTGGTGATGTCGCTGTCAAACAGAACCGCCTAGCTGTCACCGGATGCAGGTGGCGCTATGGCAAATTAGAACAAGTGTTCTTTGATAAATGCAATTCAAACAAACAAACAAACAAACAAATTAATTAATTAATAAATAGTTGGATTTTAGTTTTTTGACAATAAAATTAAATTTCTTTAATAGTTGAATATGAAAGTGAAAAGTGAAAACAGAAAAGATGAAAAAAATAAAATAAAACTAGATAAATATGCATAAATATATATATTTCATATGATATGAATATTTATGTTTTATTTTTATTTCCAATAGGCCACAACGAGAAAGCAAACTAGAAACGATTCGTCATGGTGGCTGGATGGCAGAAACCAGAACAGAACAGTCAATTAGCGGCTGCTTGCCCAGAGAAACTGGCAAGCCTGTTGGCCATAGCCCTGAAGGCAATGTCAGCTATTCATTCAGAACAGAATGCCAGTATGTTGAACAATTTAAACAGCAACAAGAAAAGCCCGGTAAAATCATTCTATCAATATGCTATCGTCGACGACGAAAGACCTTGGAAGTTAAGAGCCAACGCCCAAGTTTAGGGACAACCTACCTACCCCAACCGGCCTCATAAATAAGACGCGTATGCAATTTGGATGGCGACCGTGACCATGAGCACCGATAGCTGTAGAATTGTTCAATTAACCTCTTCAAATGAACATATAAACATCCAAATGTACAATGAATACAATAAAAATTCCACTCCATTGCCTTCTTCAACAATTGCAACGATAAATCAACAGAACATCAAACAACCACTATTTCATCAAACACTTTCCAACACTTTATATATGTATATTTCATTTTTCCTTCTCTTACCTCTTCATTAATATTATTGTTTTAGAAATTTTAAATCAGTTCTACCATTAAACGTTAAATCCTCCAAACGGCACTTGTATTCACCACTTTTAGATGATTGATTATTATGCTGTAGTGATTAACAAAAATTCAGTAGAGCAAAATTGATAAAACTACACACTTTGTAATCAATCATTTGGTTCATTCGTTCGTTTTAATGATTTATTATTAATACTTATATAAATGGTGAAGTTATCAAAGTTTATTCAGAAAAAGTTTTTTCTTTCCTTAAAAACAGTTTCATGCTTAGAAACACCACAATTATGTATGCAAATTTCCATAAAATGCCACTACTTAAAAATAAATAAATAAATATATATATATACTGCTTGTAAATGAACAACACTATCAACAAGAGAAGTTTGCCCGAACCAACTGCATGAGCAAGAAATCTTTATAAAAGCAATTTCAATAGTCTTCTGACAATTTCCTAGCACCACAAATTTGCATTGCATCATAACAAACACTCAACCCTAACAGTAGTTTGATGGGCGATCATTCAAATTTCGACGATCAATAATAAACATCGTCAATTGCAGCGCGTTGATAGAAACTGGAAGCTGCATTTCCTATTTTAATTTTAATTGAAATTCATCCATTTGAATCTGCCCATTTGGTCTATTTATTTTGGAAAAATTTTTTCCCATTTGCACATCAATAAAATCAATTATAATTTCATAACAATACATTTTTTTCCCATAACTTCAATTTTCGTTCCAATAATAGATATACAATTTAAAAAGAAAATAAGACAAAAATATGCCAGAAGGGATACATCAGTTAAATTTGTGAAATTACACCACCAAAGGAACAGCATCAAAAGCAGCCGATGATTGTTGGACGTGAAAAGGATGCAAGGTCAAACAATGACAAAACGTACTTACTTAGTCAAGAGCTGAGAGAATAGCTTCCGGTGAATCATTTGACTCAAAACATTTAAATAAACAGAAATACAAATAAAAAACATCAATTTCCAAAAGTGACAAATACATTTGCATCAAAAACATTTACCACACTACAAGGTTACAAACGTGTTTACATAATATTAAATTGAACAGGAGCAGAAAGTGTGCAAACATGATCGTTGTAATCGTAAAAATTGCAAATAAAAAAACGTTTATTGAGGAATGTTCAGCGTTTGGTGAAGTTGAAAAAAGCAAATTACATCTGACCTCATTCAGCAAAGTTAAGCACTTGTAGGGCATTGGCGTTTTTTCTGTTCTGCGGGAGCAGTATGTGAAAAGTTTCAATTATCAATTCAAATTTAAGAAGCAATAAAATGCAATTGAATTTTGTTTTCAACAATAATCTCGGTAAAATTCAAGCTGAAATCACCACTCCATACAAACAAATAATGATAAAAGCTCAATTAATGAACGGCTGATTTTCCACTGTTTAATGTTGACGATTTGTTTAAACAAGCAGAAGCACCAGAAAGCTGATGAAAAACTAGACACTCAAACACAAACGACAAACAATGAAGTGATCACAAAGAACAGGAAAAACTTATAGAAGATATCTATTTCCGGATGCCAGATTATATACACTGAACGCGAATACAATTGACATGGAAAAGATGTTTCCAAAATAAAATTAAATATAATATCTGTAAAGAAGAAAAATAAAATTTACCTTTTCGGAGAGATCCTTCCTTTCGGAACATGTTCTCTGTCGTCGAGGTCGAAGCATTCGACGATGCGGTGATATGTGGAAGTCCATGTTCGCAGTCGCCAGCTTTGAAACGTCAACTTTGGAAACAAATTTTCAAATTTGAAAACATAAAATATCAGGCCAAAAGTAGCAAACAAAATCAAATACAGCAATGCAGTATCAAATGAAAAACTGCTATAACGAACTACGACCACACAAGTCAACTTTCAGCCTAATAGGAAGTCAATACAGCGCCAATTACCGTTAAAAGTGAAAATCAAGTACTAATAAAATAACAATAAAAAATCAAATAGATTTAATAGGTATGTAAGTGAAAAAATAATTTTTTTCACACATATATAAACGTATTCAAATATGCATAATACTTTGAATAAATTAAAATCAATACTTTGAAATATTGAATTGCACAATTTTCGACATAAATGAATTGAAATTTTAAAATAAAAGCATATTTAATCGTGCAAAATTTCTGAAAATTAGGCAGTTTATCATATTTTCCGAAATATAAAGCATTCTATGTGATTTTAAATGTCAGCTGAATAATGAACAATGAAAAAAAAGAACAAAACAACAACTATTTATCAATTTTCACGTGTTTAATAATTAAAAATTAAATTCATAAATAAATCAGAAAATAATCACTGCAAATTCATATTTACAATAAATAGGTTATTCTTCATAATTAATTTGAACTTGACATCACTTTTGTAGAAATTTTTGAAAGAAACCGCGAGTTGGTTACAATATTTGAGTCCTCTGCTCAGTGTTCCTATTGTCCAATATGGAAATAAAATTGTATATGTGTCATCAATAGTTTGCGAATGGCTTGATGAAATATTTTCGGCTCATAAGCTGCTCTAAAATTGTCTCTACGAAAAGGCGAAATTGAAAATGATCGCATACTGTTTGCAAGCAGTTGCGTAGCATTTTAAATAATAAGCTGCAATAATTTTTAATGATATTTCATCTATTTACTCGTTCATCATTTTTTGTTGAAACAGGAAGTAAAAAACAGTTTCGAAGCAAAAATGCAATATTGTGAAGAAGAAAAAGTTTCGTAGCTAAATCCTAAATAGCATTTACATTATTTGCATAAGGATGGGTCTACTTGAAGTAATTTTACAATTAGGTGTTAAGTGACAATGGCAAGATGACTGACAGAAGTGCCTTTTCATACAATCATACGCACAAAATGCAATTACCATAAAAATAAATCAAGTTAAGTTATGAAAAACACATGCGCAAGAGATTTTAAAAACATTTTTCGTTTCACTTCAGAAATATTGAAAGTTTATCATTGAATTTATACTTTTATATTTTTGAATAAAATAAATTAAAAGTGGAAATATTAAATTTATAAATTCTAAAAACGTCAATTTTCTTGCAAAGCGGGTATTGTGTTTAAACAAAAAATTTTAATTTTAAACTTTTCATTTGTTTAAAGTTGAACTTCACATTAGCTCGTCGACGTGCTCATCAGTGTTTGTTTTCTGTTGAACAATTTTGATCAACGGTTTGCAGTAGTGTAGATTATCCAATAGCTCCAATAGCTACATTTCAACAGGTAAATTTCAAATTGAAATCAAATGATCATTTTTGATATGGCATTTTTTGCAGCAAAACTTTGGCAAAAAGATTTCTTTAGCAAATGAAGATTGAAAGCGTGATGGTTAAATTCGCAATTTTGATATTATTGTTGCTTTGCAAGCAGGGTTCGATGAACAAGAAAGAAACAACATGCCCATTTGAGACTGACTCATCTATTTACGGTTACAAGATTCATTCGTGCTTTACACTGGTGCAGGTCAATTTGCAAACATTGATGCAGACCATAGATGATGCCGACGCATATTGCAAAAATTGGTTCAAGAACGGTCAGATGGCCGTGTTCACCGCTGTTGACAAGCAGATTGTGGAACCATTGAAATGGAGTCCAAGTAATGTAGAATTGAAAATATTGAACGGCGGGAGGTTGAGATTGAAAAAAATCAATCAATTAACTTCCGGTACAGTACGTTACACATTTCAAATGTTCACTTCAACATCGGCCGGAAATATATACACATTCAATCGAATGAATTCAGTGAATGAAAACAATAGCTGGTCGATGATTGTGCCAGAATTCAAGCTATTAAGATACGACAAAAATCTTGAAAATATATTGAATGATGAAAATATAGGAAAAGACATTTGTACGACAATTGTCAAATCAAACAACGCAAACGGATACAGCGTTGGACGGTCGTTCTTGTGCAGTGATATACAAAGTAATTCATATTGGAATTCGATAATTTGCAAGCATCATCCGTATGAAAATTGTCTTCTGCAAAGCGTGGTCAAATGTAAAACCATATCACCACAAGAATGCATCCTAATCAATGGGACACAAATTGCCAGAAATGCCACTCAACCGTACGGCAAGCAATGTAATATCAGTGAAATGGTGGAAAAGCAGTACAAAATTAATTGTCCTTGCAAATTCGACGAAATTGTATGCATGAATAAACTTATAAATTCAGCGCAACTTAGCTCAAACGATGATGAATTCTGTGAATGCCCACTGGAGTATTGTAAATACGGTAAGCATTTGCATTCAACTTAATAAATGAAACTGAACCAAGATTCAAAAAGAAAAAAAAACATATTAATTCAATCAAACAATTTTTTAAATCTATTATTTCAGATCCCAATTGCAATTCAACCCCAAAAATGTGTAAAATGAACAAATCGAATGGTACATTTCAATGCTTGTGTCCGCCGTCGTTGCATCAGGGAGTTATACACAAAAGTAGTTGAACGATTGTCATGTTGAATTTTTGAAAATTTTCTTAATTCAACATTTATCGTTTAGATCTAACAGAACCGCAGATACAAGAAGAGAAATTTGAAAAAGTTTTAAAATCAATGACAGAAACCAGTACTAACGTTACAAATAAGGATAATGGAATAGAAAAGCAAAGTATGTCCTTTTTGAAGCATAATATATTAAATAGAACATTTAGCAGCAACTAATTCACCATAATGTATTCGCCATTTTATAAAAAGCACTTTATTCAAAATAAAATAAAATATAAGTGGGATTAAATTAATTATATCAAGTTGTTTTTTTAATTAAATATTGTTGACTAAAGTTGAAAATAATTTTCAAAAGAATCAAAAAATCAAGTAGAATTAATTAGTACTGATTGTCTGTTATTGTTTTTTAAAAATGAATAATTCTGAAACATCACATCTTGACGTTTAGATGAACAAACAACGACGATCACTCCATCTCAATCACCAATGTCCATTACCTTGACAGAAGTTACAAAAAATATAAGTATGTGTTTTCACACATAGTATTTGTCACAGTGAATTTACTTGAATTTTCAATTATTTTCAAATCAAGCATACCTCCATTTAGCTATGCATAAAACAACACCTGCAGCATTCCAATCAACAACCAACACCGACAACAATGATTTTTCAACAACTTCAACAGAAACCATAAGTATTTTTCATGTTTAAAATATTTTAAAATTAAATGCATTAATTTTCAAATGCATATAATGAACATTGTTTCAGAAACGACATTAGCTAATATCGATAACTCTTCAACGGTGACAACAAGCTCTACTGTTACTGCAACGCATACTGCTACAATAAATTCTGTTTCTCAAACAAGAAGTAAGCATAATTGCAAAGGTTTTTGCCATCATCATTTAGAAAAGCATCACTGGAAAATGCTATACGATAATCACTTAGTGAACAATAGTTTAAACACTAATTAAATTAATAAATTATTAATGAAATTAAAACTTAAAAGGGCAACTAAATTTTTCCAAATAAATAAAACTTCATCACCAAATTCATAAGTATAACAGTATTACATTTATAAATTGTCGTCTTTTTTCTTTGTACCCATGAATTTGTGCAGTACGTTAAGCAAACTTATTCAAAATTATTTTAGATATTACAAAACCGCGTTTGGAAGGATTCCATATATACAGCTTATTTTCGTTGAAATCAAAAGGTATTGAAATAAATGTTGGCAAAAGAAACCATAAACTTACAATTCAATATTTTTTCAGACAATTCTCATAACTTATCGCCAAATAATAGTCAGCTCATCTACTTGGAAAGCAGCGGAGTGGTGATTTTGCGTAAGCAACTGTTTTCAAATTAAAATAAATAAATAGATATATTTATTTAAACTTCACTAAATTATATTATAATTCAGCGAAACTGATCAATCCCATTGAAACAGAGCATGCCACTACCTTCATCTATCTAAACACTTTAAGCAGAATGAGTTTAGGTAATCTTTGCCTATATTTATTTAAATGATAAATAAATAAATTTCCTAAAATAAAAATTGATAATTACTTTCAGAGAATTATACAGTTATAACCAATCGATGCGGTTACCTACAACTTCAAGGAAATGCGTCAAATGAATATAAACCAGGTACATATATACGTTTTCTTCAACTAGCAATATTAATTTTTATTAATTCATTTTAGAATACTTTCATATCAAAGGCAAACTGAATGATAAAAACATAGTATTTTACCTTGAAAACTCAACAGCAGATAAGCGCAGTGGTATATTGTGTTTTGATTGCAAAGAATTTTAAATTTTACTACTTTATTAAATATGAAAATTTTTAGCATGTTGGCAAAATTTTGATAACAAAGAATTGATTCTTTTTATTAATGGTTCTGCCAGGATAAAACCGTTTTGTAAATATTCAGTTACAACAAATATAAATAGATATGTAAAATGAATATTATTTTAGCAGCCGCTACTGTAAAGACCGAAGAAAAACAAAATGAAGTTCCTATGTATACGATAGCATTTTCTGGTGAAATAATTTTAAAAAATTCCAGTAAGTCAAAATTTTCAAGTTTACTAAAATTAAAAGGAAACCAATGCAAAAAACCTATAATCAATTGTTATAAAAAAGTTAAATTATGTTAATCTTTATCACAATCGATTAATTACAGTAATTAATCATCTTCCTATGGAATCATGTTTTTCATTTTTAGGATTTGATTTAAAATGGCATACCAAACCAACTAATGAAATGAGCAAAGAACAATTTTTCGCAGATCCAAGTAATGATACGATTAATTGTATTTTTTTTGTATAAAAAAATAAGTTTTTTTGGAACAGAATACTTAAATTGAAAAAAAGTAGATTATTCATTTCAGATATCATATGCAAGTCTCAGTGTGTTAAATTATGAACAAAACTGAAAATATAAAAGTATTTTAGATTTGAAAGAAACGAAAAGTAATAAAACTGTTGTTAGAGGAAATGATCGAAAAGAAGATTTTAAACTTTTCAACATGAGTATCATTGAAATCATAATAATTGTGTGTATTGCGTTTCTTCTGATTCTGCTCATCTCTACGGTAGTTTACCTAGTTGAAGTATACCAGTTTTTAACCGCTAAACAGCTTCATAATGTAATTTTTTTTCTAGAAATTGCATGTTCAACAGAAAAATAAGAAGAAGAAAAAGAATAAGAAGAAGGACAATAAGCAACAATATGATCAATGTGAAAATGGAAATTCTTCTCAAAGAGAAGAAATGTTATATGAAACTTTAAATTCTGACAAAGCATTTGAATTTATAAAATCGCCAAATAACCCAATGACTGACTACGATGATTATTCTGTAAGTTTTTTATCAGTACAAAATTTCACTCTTTCACGTATAACTCAACTGTCATACTTTATAAATTGTAATATAATTTCTGCAGAAAAGTATCAAAAGCTATCATACTATATATCAGAAAAATGCAAAATTCTGCATCAGTCAAACTGCAATTTCAAGTGAAACAGAAAGCACTAAAACTAGTGATCCCATGTCGGATGGAAAATCGATTGAAGCTTCAAATTTTGTATGTTGGATTTCCAATTTATATTATTGAAGATGAATTAATAAAAATTTTCAGAAAACCGACACTGATACAAATGAAACAGCAACTGCGATTGAAACAGATGAAGACAGCGATTCCAGTGAAGTTTCGGTCAGTACGCAAACTGAAGAAACATCAACTAGTTTAAATTCTGTAAGTTATACAAGGTCGGTTCCAACGATTTTGCATAAATTGAAAGCTCTTTTACAGGACACTGATCAGTCGAAACAAAGCAAAAAAGACGATGAAACGAAAGCTAATTGCAGCGAAATTGAAAAAGTTTGCCCAGAAATAAAAATTTGTCCACAGAATGAAAAAACACAAAATTCCCGTTCTGAAGTTATTAAAGTAGGCATAAAGTAAAATAAGGATCAATAAAAATAAAATTGAACACATTTCCATTTCAGGTTTCAAGCAAAGGAAATGTGACAACGTGGCGATCTTACATAAGCTGATTGAAAAATTATACAGTTTGCTTTATTATAAATTCAAAATCATTCATTATTGTTATTATTAACTCAAAGTATACCTTGTACAATTTCGAAATATCATTATTGTAACATTCGCTTATTTCAGACAGTTCATTTGTTATGCTGGCTTATTTATAATTTATAATAAATTTTTTTTTTCATAATTGAACGTTTATTTTAATGGAAATCTTATTATCGGGTAAAAGACAATTAAACGCGCATGTCACTTCTCAAAAAATATAACAGTTGCTTTCAAATATCATATCTTTTTAAATAATAAAATCAATCAGAATGAATAATTCAGCACCGTGTAAAATTCAGAATATAAAAATAATAATCACAGAAATAAACAGCACTTACCAGCAACATTCTGTGATGAACATTTCAGAGAGCAGATTCATTTCTCGAAAATTTTCACTTCTTCCACAAAATAAGTTCAATTGTTTGAGTTAAATTTTTGTAGAATTTTTTTTCCAAAAAAATGCAATTCAAATAATACAGTTATTTTTTGAAGTTAAAAAAACGACAAAATACAATGGCGTCAGTTTGTTCTGTTGCATGAAAATTAATAAATTCAACAAGAAAAGTAAAATACAACTCGCCAATAAAATCATCATCACGTGTTTTTTTCTTCTACAAATTTGCATCCGGTACATTATATGCAAGTACAATCAAAAAATTTTCATAAACTTTATTATTTTATTCGATGATAAAAATTATTTTACATTATAAATCTTGATAAAATCAAAATTTTTTTGAATGTTAAATTTATATATTTTTTTTGAAAAATGATATTCATGAGCTTGCCTGAGAGTCAATATAAATCATGCGCGCCATAAATGGCATTGTTCCCGCTACAGTCAACCCGTTGTCTCCTGTTTGTCATTTGTTTTTTTTGCATTTTTATTTTGACCTTCTTTATTTATTGAGATTGTATATTTTCACGTATTTCTGTTTAGATGTAGACGCGAAAAATTACAAGCAAGTCATTTGTAAGATATTTCAGTGCTTGATATTTTATTGATCCTAGTCGGTTATTCGTAGGCGGAAGAGAGGCGTAGTGTTGATTTGTGAAATGATCAATAGAGTTTCTTTTTTTCTTATTTATTACTTAGTCTAGCGCAAAAACATGCCGCGGTCGACTCGTTCACTTTTTACTCATATTTTTTCCAACTTTAAAATGTCGTCGTTTAAAGTGAAATGATTGGTCACTTTGACTTCTTTAAAACTTTCGGATCATCAGGCAGATATTTAACGAAATAAATTTATGCTAAATTTTACTCTCGTGTTAGTCTGTACTTGACAGTTATACCGAACGGTGGTTGCTCGCTATTCACTCTGGTTCTTCATTGGTAAGCACTGACGCTTCATGATTATATAGATTTTGTTTAAATTGTTAATTGTAAACATCCGGTTTGTTTTATTAGTACTTTTGAGAACATTATTATTATTCTCAACGCTGTTGTGGCTGTCGCAGTTGATTTCCATCGTCTTGATTCTACGAATAACGATGCTTGATAGGTGAGCCAAAGCTTTTATGTGACATGAAAAATCAATTCAATTCGCCTTCGGCTATTCTTGCTTAAATTTAAATTAATTCTCAACGTAAGGATATCAGTTTTCGGCCAATACATGTCATAGGTCTGTAATTGAGCAGAACTTAACCTTTTAAAATTATCCACTTTTCCCAGAGTATTTAGAAACTTTATATTTATGACGTCCTTTTTACATTTGTTGCGTCATGTTTACTTGCGTCGGAGGACATTTTTATACTTTGTGTCATAAACCGAAATGCGTGCACAGGTAGTTAAACTTCGGCAAAGCGGTGCTTGTTGCCGACATCTGGTCGCCGGAGCCACAAACATGACAAGTAAAAAATCTATGCCATCTCCAATTTTTGTCCATATCAAAAAATAAGTCTTCGACTATCAGTTAAGCTTTCCTGGAATGCTGAAAAGTGGTGCGTGATGACGTACCATCATCATCATCATCATCATTGTCAATGTTATTATTCATCGTTGTTACTCTTCAGGACTCGTGCTAGCTTTTAGTGTGTCACTGCTGCATAGGCACATGTGACCGACGGTCATCAGTTGACCTTATTGTTTTTTCATTAATCTTGTTGAAGCATAATTCAGATTGATTGTTTTATTTCTTTGTTTCAGTTTGACAGAATATTTTGCATTTGCACTGCCAGTCGTCATAATGGTGGTCTTCGGTGGAGCAATGACGTACTTCGGTTTGACCAGCAATAGTAGAAAGGTGAAGCCGGCATGCGATTTGAACGACCAGACATCGATTGTTTCGGTAAGAGTTCTTCGATCGGTGACATTCACTTAAACAAGCTTCCTTTTTCGTCTTTCTTTTCCAACCTTGGCTTTCGATCACGCTCTCATTATCAATAACATCATTACCTTTTATAACTAGCAAGGCTAAATTTGATCGTTTTTTTTTTCAATTTCATTAACGAACGCGGCGCTTGTCATACTGTATTATGTAATGACATGTAGGTTCAATAGTGCATTGATTCATGCGCGACAAATTTGCTGCACGCGCTTCACTGAGTGCTTTCAAAGTGTGATGACAAAAACAAATTAAAAAAATTAAACCGGAAATAAAAATGAAAACGTACTTGATATTGATGTTGCAAAAGAAATTCTGACAATCAAATACGCTTATCTTTTGAATTTGCACTGACATCACTCACTGTTCTTGTTCTGAAAAAGCTCCAATACTGATAATGTGCGTGTAGAAGGAACATATTAATGCGCTAACGAAACAAAATTTGCATTCGCACTGATAATGGCTAATTAACGCCCGAACTTACAATGATAATGTGTTGCGCGTGTTTGCTTAATGAATATTTTGAATGTGTTAATATTTCTATTTGAAATATCTTCAAATGATAATTTCATGTTATTTTTCTTTCTTTTTTTTGTTCAGGAGTCGGAGAGTAGTCGATCGTCGAAACTTATTGAAAATGGTCAAGTGTTGGAGTATTTGTCTGAGGATTGTCGTACGATGTACGATGTGCTTCGTCAGGGTGCCAAAGCGTCAAACAACGGTCCTTGCCTTGGTTATAGAAAAAAGATGCCTGACAATAGTCGTCCATATGTTTGGATCAACTTCAACGACGTGATACGACGATGTAATAACTTTGCCCAGGGTTTACTTAGTTTAGGTTTGAAACCAGGTGGCGAAACGTTCGTAGGCCTCTATTCAATTAATCGTCCAGAAGTATGTGAAATGGTACGTCAACAGAACATATTATGATGTTTTTTTTATTATTTTTAAGTGGACAATTGCTGAACACGCTTGCTACGTGTACTCTATGGTTGTAGTACCTTTGTATGATACTCTTGGACAAGAAGCTGTGTCATACATTATCGAGCAAAGTATAATATACCGATAATAATCAGTTGATTAATAGTTAATTCTTTACAAAATTTTCGTCACTTTTAGCTGAGATGAAAGTTATCATTTGTGACACTGCCAAAAGGGCACAGTCATTGCTAGAAATTGCGCCCAAATATCCACAGCTTCGTCATGTTATTATTATGGATTCATTTGATGATCAACTGACTGAAAAGGCGAAAGCACATGGCATCCAAATTATACGTTATGATGTACTAGAGTTGGAAGGCGCTATGATCGTGAATCCATTACCACATGTGGTGAGCATTTCAAAGCAGAATTAAAAGTTGCTATTAAATGGTAAACTGTGTGAAATTTTTGTAGATTCCACGTCCGAACGATTTAGCGACAATCTGCTATACAAGTGGTACAACGGGACTTCCGAAAGGCGTCATGCTTAGTCATGGAAATATTATTGCCAATTCAACCGTTCAGATTGTGTTTAAAAATCAACCAGTATGCAGTAGTGATGTCCTAATCTCGTTTTTGCCATTGGCGCATATGTTCGAACGTTTGATGGAAGTATGTTCTCTTTTTTAAATAACAACAATCAATGCATTTTTATTTTGTTCTTTCTATTATACAGCTGTGCGTTTTGATGCTCGGAGGTTGTGTTGGTTATTACAGTGGTGACGTTCGGCAAATCACAGATGACATGAAAGCGTTGAAACCGACTTTGTTTCCATTGGTTCCCCGTTTGTTGAACCGTATTTATGATAAAGTAACAACTGAAGTGAACAAGAATGTGTTTAAGAAGATCATCTTTGAACTGGCAATGAACTCCAAGTTGCGTGATTTGGAAAAGTAATTTTGTTTATCATTTGATAAGATATATATATATATCGGTATGATTTTATCGATCACAAATCTTTCCCCAGGTCCATTTTACGCCGAAACACTTTCCTGGATCGATTGGTTTTCAAAAAAGTGCGTGAAGAGGTTGGAGGAAATGTGCGCATTATTGTATCCGGAAGTGCTCCAGCCTCGCCCGCAGTTCTCACATTTGCCAGGGCTGCGTTCAGTTGCAATGTGATGGAAGGTTACGGTCAGACGGAGTGTGTGGCTGCCGCTTGTTTGACTTTGGAAGGTGACCACGTGGCTGGTCACGTCGGGCCACCGTCGCCATCTTGTATCATCAAATTGGTCGACGTGCCGGATATGAATTATTTTTCCAAGAACAATCAAGGTGAAGTATGCATCAAAGGTCCGAATGTGTTTCACGGCTATTACAAAGATCCGGAACGTACACGAGAGGCACTGGATGAGGATGGTTGGCTGCACACGGGCGACATTGGTGAATGGACCTCTCGGGGAACGTTGAAACTTATCGATCGAAAGAAGAACATTTTCAAGCTTGCCCAAGGAGAATACATCGCACCAGAGAAGATCGAAAATGTCTACTTGAAGTCGAAATTTGTATCTCAAATTTTCGTCCATGGTGACAGTCTCAAATCTTGCTTAGTTGGAATTGTTGTACCGAACATTCCTCTGTTGGAAAAGCATGTCAACGAGACGCTTAATTTGAGACAAAAACCAGAAGAGTTGTTGAAAAATGTGGTATGCATGTTTTTCTTAAAAAATCATTTTCAGTTTACTTGTAATAATAGATGGTTTATAATTTCCAGGCTGTTAAAAGGATAATTTTGGATGACATGCTGAACGAAGGAAAATTAGCCAATTTGTGCTCTTTTGAACAAGTGAAAGATATTTATCTGCATGACGATGCATTCAGCGTGGAAAACAACCTACTTACCCCAACTTACAAGGCGAAGCGGACAGAGATTTGCAAACAATTCCAAGAACGAATTGCTGAGATGTATAAACATCTCTGCTGAAATTTCATCAATTTTGTTTTCATTCGTTTCATTTTTCTTGTTCTTCAACAATTTCATTAATAATCATATCTCAGCGATAACTATATATCAGTCTTACAGAAAAAATTGTCATCACAACCAATCACTCTGCTGAAACACACGTACACACCCAATACGAAGGTAAATTTCTCAGGCATTATTATCCATGTTTTTTTTTAAATTCACTTACCCCTACGTTGTAATGCTGCCTCATCCTTTTCCAGTACTGTTTTTTTTTCGTTTCACTCAAAACATTCAGCTAGTAGTTGTAGTATTTGAAAATAATATCTTAGCACCGTTACCGTCTTCTTGTTGTACGTTTACAGCAGCTAACTTACGTGAACATGAATATGATAAATAAAAATTTAAAATATACTTACTCATTGATAAAATTGTATAGTCAGTTAAGATCAGGAGAAAACAAACGACAACAATAATGATTTGTGCACTCAACAATTTTTATGCAAATGAAAAAAAACAATGACACTGTCAAATTGACATGTCTTTTTTGTAAAATAAATAATATATTCATATCATACTGTATGCAGAGATGGATAAGAGAGAGAGGGAGGGAGAAGGCAAGCGGAATAGAAACTTCTCTAGTATGCCAATGTATATATGCGCAGATGAAAGCATTACGAGATGACAAAACAACTACTATTATCGATGAGGAAGAGGAAATAGTTTTGAAGCAGGAGGAGAAAGAATTTAACAAAGAAAAAAAATTTTGACATCTCACTAAATTGACAAGGAGCGCCGTTAAGTAGGGTGGAGTCACAAATGAGACAATAAAGAAGAGTGAAAAGAAGAATCTTGGATAACATTAAAACAACAGTAAACAATGAAAATTTAAATGTTGAAACAGAGCACGCAGTGTTTATCAGTGGCTATATGCATCGAAAATTCAGAGGTATTTTCAGAAATAAAGTTACAAGCCATAACCAAAAAGAAAAAAATAAATAAAAATAAGATTTAAAAAAGCAAAAAAAACATGTCTACATATCGCATTGTATGAAATGAACGTAGCTATCAGAAATGACAATCTGCAACAGATATGTGAGTGGTAAAATTAAAACAAAAGCTAATGCTAAACAAAAAGAAAAAATCCAACAATACAAAAATTGGGCAGTATATGTTTACAGCTACATATAAAAAGTACAACAAAGAAACGCTCGTTTCAAAACCAAACAACAACAACAACAACAACAACAACAACAATACAAAAACTATTGCAATTATTAGAAAGGAGAATAGGAATAGTAATATTAAAAAAAAAATTTATTACTATTTAATAAGAAGGAGTAAAAGTCTGTGAACAAAATCGCAGAGCGTCTCACCCGCTTTGAAATATTTGTGAATTTTGTTAAACGCAATTTTTGCGAACTAAATATGCAAACACTGCAAAGGCAGTAAATGACAAATGAAATAAATAAACAGCAAAAAAAATATTCAAATTAGCAAAGTAATAAAAAAAACATAGCGCCGGCGCCGGCGTCGGCGCTTACCTTCCTCCCTCTCTACTCCTATCTCATATATTTTTCGTTGTCACACTTTCTCCAATTCATCAGCGGCTATAAAGCCGTTCTGGCAACACATAACGAGTACTGCGCTTAGAATTTGTTGTCTCATTATCCGGAATATGCTGAGGAATAATGGCATACTGCACTAACAGAGGGATGTCTATAAAATATAACTTTCAAATTAAAATTTAAAACAAAAACATATATATATAACATGAGCATAAGAATTTCATAACTTGACCTTGTATAATACTTCTGCTCTTTTACATTAATAATAATAATAATAATAAAAGAAGAAATACACTTACGATCAGATGGAATGCTCGGATTAGGACATCCCATATATTTGCTTTCCAAAATCCATGTTATATCAACTGCTCCAAGAACACCCAATCTGAGCAGAGAGGATGGTGTAGAGAAAACGTAATCGATGATGCCTTTGAAGTCCAATCTAAATGCATCAATTAATAAATAAATAAAATTTCCTCATCTAACACACAAAAAAAAGAAGCTTTATCTATTTGTATGTGCATGCAAAGTGTGTTATCATCGTACGTAAAGTTGGTGAACGAGATCATCGAAGAATCGTAGGCGGTTTCCAGTTTCATCTGATGCGCATAATTGTTTGTATCTTTCGTTGAGCTCAGCTTTTGCAAGCAGGTCGTACCTCGGAAATCTTTAAAATCCGGATGATCACATGCAATTTTACCGGTTGCCAGAAATTCATAAACACCTATATTTTAAAAATGAAGGAACATAACAGAAAATATCCAAACCAAATAAACAATGAAAACTCATACCAGAAGCAGGTACAGAATTCAAATCGCCACAAACAAGCAAAGGAATTTGATCAGTAGTGAGATGACGATGTCCAGCTACTGAATCAACCAAGTATCCCAATTCTTGCACCAACATCATCGTCTGTACCAATTTGACGTCACAAAATTCAGGATCCCAGTGAATATGAGCTGTGCACACAATCAACGGAATGCAATTATTTTTGTTATGCCAGTGAGATGAACTGTTACCTGTTGAAATTAAAAAAAAAATTAATTAATTAATTACAAAAATAAAAAGATCAAAATCAATCAAAGAAACACTACATACGCAATACACACGTAGTTGGTTGAAGTACCGCAGCTAACGCGATGTTGTCCCTGGTCATTACCCTATTGAGCATCTGCTGACAGCCGTTGGCGTTTGCAATAGCAAGTTGAGTGAATTCAATCAGATGTTTCTTTTCCAATTCAAATCTGAACAGTGATGCAACAGTAGTTTTACATGAAAAGAAAACATTAATGTTATCATTGTGATGGATACTTTGATGATTTCCAAAAGATTGCGCAACCGTCTACAAATTTTCGTTCATCCTCTGTCATGGTTTTGGCTCGTGATTTTGGTGAAAATATTCCCGCGTAACCAAATCGCTTCAATTCAGGTACAAAAAATGAATAAAACTGCTCCGTCTCCACTTCCTGCAACAATAAAAAAAACCATAATTAAAGGGAAAAAAAAAGAAATTAATTATAAAAATACCTGAAAAGCTACAACATCCGGTTCATAACTGCGAATTTCGCTTAATATCATCCGCCGGCGATAGTCCCAATTCAGTGCCCACGATGGACAATAGGGATATTGTGATGGAGTAGCGTACTTTTCGCAAAGCACGTTGTAACACATCACCGTAAAGATGACTGAAAGAAAAAAAAAAGTAATTGTATTCCTCTTACTTGGAGAAAAGCTTTAAAATTTCAAATGTTCAATATTAAAAATTAAAATATAAAATCACTACACTCTTACATTTATGATCTTTGTCACCAACATCTGTACGTATCCACGGCCTCTCTGGTGGTGGCAACGCTCTAGCTGAAATAAAAAACCAAGTTATCAAAAAAAGCAATGGAAGAAAAATCACAAGACAACTAATAATAATATAGAAATTGATCGATCACGTTTGATGGACAATTATGATATAATATTTGCATGCTGCAATTGCCAAATTTTCAATGCAACTCTCAATTGCTATTTTAGCCAAAAAAAAATCAAATTCTTTTCTTAGTTTTTTTTTCATCATGACACAAACCATGCAATACTTTTTCATTGCAACACAATCATTTCCTCAAACGCGTAATTGTAGCCAAAAATTGTTCCACTGTTTAACATTTTCAAAATGACAAAAAAACAATTTTTTATCAGCCTTCGAACAACTACAGTAAGCTTGCAAAAAGAAATTGTGACAAAAAATTTGAAAATCAATCCTTGCCATATCTTTCGCTTTGTTGCATTTTTACTGCTTATTTATTTATTTCTGTTTAATATATTTTTAACGAACAAAAGAACAACTTGCACGTGAAAAAAACAAACAAACAAACCAAATAATAATGATGATGATGATGATAACTATGAATTTTACATACCGCACAACTGCACGAGGAAATACTGTAATACTTTTACACTGGTAGTTGGATGATGGTAGACTTGATTTAATTCAGGACTGAGGGGGTTACCATGCAAGGCTAAACAGAAAATGCTTTGTTATACATGAAGAATTAAAATAAAAAAAATAATAATAAGTGTTAAAAAGTTGCACTCCGTTTATGGCAAACCTTATGCACTACGGTTCACTTTCCACCACTACAGTTGCAAAATTAGAACACTACAAATTACAAAAAGCAATTATTGGCAGCATTGGCAAATTTTCAATTAATTCCTGCCATAGTGAAAGAGATTATTATAATAATAATAATAATAAAGGCGCTAACAACTTCAACTTTATCGATCATATATGCATCACTTGAATGACAACAAGACAAATGAACAACAACAACAACAACAACAGCAGCAGCAACAATTGAATTATTTTTAATAAAAAGTTTAGTTTATAAATTTATTTCCAACTCAATTTAATACATTAGAATTAGCTGATATTAAAGAAATGTCATAACAGGGATTTTAAGCAAATAATTTTTTCAAAAAATCGAAACAAATATTTAGAAAATTTCACAATAATGACTGACTTGACACTGCTATTATTAAAATCAATTGCACATTATTCACAATTGGACTTTTAATATTGCACTGAAATGAGCTATGTGAAAGCAGGCTGAATTGCGCGTGTGGAGTAAAAAATTTCTGAAATAATCGACTGAACAGTATTATAAACCAAAAGAGAAAAGAAAAAAAAAAACAACTTTATCACATCAATAAAATTTGAAGCCTTCATTTTGAGGAAAAGCTTGCTTTTAAAAAAAAAACAGTTGTCTGAAAATAACAAAGAAATGCATATCGTTTGACGTAAAACTGCCAGAATAAAGTGTGAAACATGCGAAAATAAAATAAAATAAAAAAAACTAAAAGAAAATTGATCTTGCGCATTAGGAAGAGTACCATAACGACGGAATGAATGTTCAACATCGAATTTACAACTAAATTCACCAAAGGATAACAACATAGTTATCGATCAACAGACAATTTTGCATCGATGAAATGAAAAATCAACGTTGCATTAAAGCGCTACTAAATTTCCCCATCCAATAATGCATATTTACAACAATAATTACTACTGATTAATAAGTGAACGAATGAATTTGTAAAAAAAACACAAATGAAACATACCCAAAATTTTCAAATTGTACAACTTTCCAATTTCAAATGGCAATGTTCGTATTAAATTATTATTCAAATGAAGCTGCTCAAGTGTCAAGATATCGCCCAGCTCGGAGGGTAAACTGCGTATACGATTATTTGAAGCATCTAGCACTTTCAGTTTGCTCAATTTTGAAATTTCTGGAGGCAATCTAAAAGAATTGCAATAAAATTAAAAAAACAAAACAAAACAAAACAACAATAAGAAGAAGAAGAAGAAGCAAAAACAAGTCAAGCTATTTGTGTCATTTGAACCTTTCCAATTCATTGTCGTTAATGAATAAGGCAGTAAGGTGGTCCATTTCGAACACTGGTTGACTGATATTTCTGATAGTTCCTAAATAATAAATGAACTGAATTAGAAAACAGGAGAATAAAAAATATATAATAATAACGTCAACATTTGCCGTGCATGCAAGCAAGCAGATGTTGAATATTTTTAATAAGTGATTAATTGCAGAAATGATTGCCAGCAACAGCAGAACAATTTCATCATCAAGGCGAAAATTTGCCTCAAAATTCGGTCATTGTTTTGCACATAATGCTGACAAACTGGTCCCCAATTTTCAGCAAAAGTTGAACCCATTTCGTCACTTGATCATTATTATATTGTTCATGCAAAAATAAAAATAATTTTTTTAAAAAAAGAAGAAGAATAAGAAAAATATACTTGTTCAATAATGAAAGCAACAAAACCAGAAGCTTGAAATCATCGACAATCAATAGTGAACAGTTTTTAAAGAAAAAGCAAACGCTGACGATTCACTTGAAATTTTTCCATTCAATCAGCTCGTCAATGTTCAAGAATGCAAATGTGTAAAATTTTGCAAAAGTGATTCTTTGACAGACAATTTTTCAAAGAAAATGAGCTCACCAAAATCACAAAACACAAGCCAACAGTTTTGCAAAAGAGATGCACAATTGAAAAATGGTGAAAATTTGAAATTGGGATTAAAAAAATTGCGCGGGAAAAACAAAAACTTTGAAAAAAAAAGAAAACTCTAATAAATTGTAGCTTGAAACTTGACCAAGAAATCACTGACACAGTATGCAATATGAGGAAGGAGAGAAAGCAATCGAAAGTGAAAGCTTACCACGGAGTTCAATCTCAGCCCAGCTTGTCGTTTTGCCAGCAGCTAACTCTTCGGCCGTCAAATATTTGTGCACTCGCAAAGAGCCATTTTGCATTGAATACACATCCAAATCACCATTTCTGTCCAAATCACGCCGATCAGTGTTTGATTCCTTTTTCGACTCGGCGCTGCTCTTCGGTGTAGATGCAGAGCCAGCTACCGGTTTACCATCCATTTCTTTCCCCTTCGATGGTCAGCAAGTGCCGGCAATAGCATCGGCACAATATTAAGCACCTGACAATTGTTCAGCGAAAGCTGAAAATATTTTTATGCAAAAATGCAACAGACAAAATTCTATCCAACGACCAAACCGCAAATTGATAACAAACAATCTATCCACCGATTGAATGCAATGAAACTGCCGAGCTACGGTAAATAACGAAAGTTAAGTAAACTGATACAGTAAGTTTTGTTTGGGGCAATTTGCCACCTAATAATGAGCACTTTACATTTTAGCAAAAACAACATGCAAAAATTGCATAAAATAATGTCATAAAAATGAATTTACAATTGCATATAAATTATTATGCAAATCTGCAAACAGATTTCACTCATTACGTTTTTCTTCATTCTAGGCTAAGAAATTTGTTTAACTGGACATATAGTTTGAAATTTGTGCTTAAAATAGTACTGAAATTAATCAATACTTGTTTCAATTTTTGTCACAAATAGATTTTACATAGAAACGTTTAAAGAAATGCGAATCAAAGTTCTATTTACATGAGATGATTATTTAAAAGTTTTAAAACACTTTTTTAAAAATAAAGTTATTCAACTTCAATTTAATTGCAAAATTACATTACTGCACAATTTATTGCATGACATCAACTACAGTAAACATATCATCAAGTACAATTCATTTTGCATGTTTTGCATACGAAGTGATAGTTGAACAAAAGCGCAATTTTTCGTTGCCTTTATTTGGTAAATAAATAAATTTATACATGAAATTTCAATGCAAATGTATTTTTTAGCAAATGCAATTTTAACAAATAGATTTATATATATTCGTAACAGTTATTGGCATCCATTAAAGCGAAAATAAAATTGCTTCTTTTGCATTTTATATTGTAGCAATAAAATAAAACTAGAAATGAAGAAACGCATAAAATATTTACGAACAATACCTTTATTGCTTGAAAAATCATTCACAGCAATTACGCACTGATGATATAAGTGTAAATATCACGATTGCTAGAGTAAAAAAATTGAAATATAAAAATGATATAGTGAAAAAACTGAAAACAAATAGCCCATCAATATTTGCATGCTTGACCCTGGAGCAGACAGACAGTGCTCAAGGCGAAACTGCTAAAAAGATAACATACAATACAAGCGAAGCATAAAAAAAATCGTAAAACAAACCATTTTATCCTCGTTTGAAAAAAAAACAGGAAGGAAGCACAATTGAATTTCACTGAATTGAATGAAAAAGCAATTGAAAACAAGAGACAAGCAAAAAATGAACAAAAGCAATCAATTCTGTTGTTCCTCAATTGATTATTTGCTGCTTAATTGGCAAAAACCGAGGTAGGTTTCATTTAAACGATCTTTGCAGCAAAACAAGGAAAAAATTACCTCCACCTTAAAAAAAAGTATCAAAAATGCATTTTAAAAAAGCAATTTAATCGGGTCAAGGTGTTTGATGAGCCAAAATGATGACAGCAGTAAGCAATAAGCAACGCCGCCTTCAAGGCGATCGGCAACATTCCAAGTCTAGAATTTTGTGATGCTGGATACGGCACTAAAAAAGATAAAAAACAAAAATAATACAAGAACATAATGCACACCCAAATTATACCCAATAAAAGAACTAACGTGAAAAAGGAATCAACTTTGCTAAATAAAAAATAATCACTTCTTCAGTAGCATGCGCATTTGATATATTCTTCTTCAAAATAATCGTAAAAAATAAATAATTTTTACATTGCTGCAACGTTCATAATTTTCAAAATTTGAACAACTAACAAATAATAATCAAAGCCCCACAAAAATAACCCTCGAGCATGATATATCGCAATAATTTTCATAATGTCATGCAACTAGATACTGAAAACAAAAATCACTTGTCATTGGAAAAAGAATTGATTGCAGAAATGAAAAATGAAATTTTTCATACGCATGCTTTTTTTCATGCCAAAAATATACTACAAGCATCACGGAAAATGCCAATCGATGTGACTGGCAAACAACAAGTCAAACAGTCCGGCCGCCGTATGTATATCCTCCAAACACGCTCAACAAGCGCGTATTCATCATCATTCATCATTCTGCTTGGTTTGTTGGTTAATATATATATATTTTTTTTTAATCATAAAGCCATTCACAACTCGATCCACAGCATCGATGACAATCAAATCTGCTTCATCGTTGACACTAATGCAATAGCATCACTGTTGTACAAAGCAGCTCGTGCAAATGCATATATTTGCAGTAATACAATACGCCGACGCAACAAACAAAAACACGATGCAAATGCATGGAATGACAGCAAAACAGAGAGATATATAAATATAAAAAAGAAAAAATAAGTATACAGATAGTATTATTTTCTTAAATGATAAAAGGAAAGAAAATCAATAAGCAATTTATTCTGAATTTTCTTTTTTTGGGAGGGGGAGGAGGAGGATAAGGAGGAGGCATGTATTTTATATCTTAGCATTTTAAAATATATAATAAATATTTTAAAATATATAATAAAATATAAAAATTATTTTTCATCTATGATTTCTTATAGTCATATACATGTAATTAAATTTAAAAAAAATCAGAGTGCAAATCATTCACTGAAGTAAAAAACACATAGTTGGCGCATTCAATTGCCAAAAATCATAGCAAAAGTCAATATAGCACACTAGGTAAGAAAGAAGCTGCAACAACAAGCAAAGTTGCAACAAAACATACAAGAAAATATTTGACAAATATATTATCATTCACACGTTCAAAGCCAAGACAATATAAAACGACAATATTAACCAAATAGAAGAGAATTTAAAAAAAAAACATAAGAGCCAAAACAAGCAAATTTGATTTGTCGATTGAAAAATCTCTGAGTAAAAAAAAAATAAATAAAAAACCTAAGATAGAAAGAAAGAAAGAAAGGAGACAAACCACAATAGCTAATTTAAATATACCCGACGCTACTGAAATGAGCACCCAGATTAGGAACCACTTACTGCCGGCTTATCACGATGAGTGTCCACTGCTTCGATGTCAAATTGGATCAATTCCATCTGGCAACCGTAAGCAACAGGAGTCAACTTCACCACCGAGTGCAAAGGAACTCGCAAATATGGCATCTCTTCACAATCTTTATTCAGAAAATACGCCAGCAGACAGCGCAGCACTGCTTGATGAGCCACTACAAGCACGTTCTCTTGTCTTTCCAATTCCTCAAATAAACACAATCTCACACATACTTTACTTTTTATTCAATATTATCCAATCATTCTTATAACTAAATGTAATACCATTATAACCGGCTCCAATCGAGCAACAACATCTTCATAAGACTAAAGATTTGAAAATGAATATTAATAAAATACAGCTAATCTGAAAAAAGCAAATAAATAACTCACTTCACCGGATGGATAACGATAGTGAAATTTATCCTGATCTCGTAAGAAGAACTGTTCCGGATAACGGTCCTTCACTTCATCATACGTTAGACCTTCACAAATTCCCTGTAAAATAAATTTTTACATTATATAAAAATTGAAAAAACACAAAAACAAAATATCTCACCGCATCAATTTCATCCAGAGCTTTCCAATGTTCAATGTAGGCAGCAGTATCTTTTAAGAAGAATGCCGTCTGTACGGCACGTATCTTTTGCGAACTCCAAACGCGAAGTTCCGGTACATTTTCCCCCTTGAAGTAATCGGCCAATCTTTCAGCATACTGTAAAAAAGATTTATAAAAATAAGATAATAAATTAAAAAAAAATTATCTCATTAACCTCCAATCCACGCTGAGACAAAGGGGAATCACCGCCCAGACGTGCCATTCTGTTGAATTCGCTCTCGCCATGCTATAATAATCGCTTCATTGTAGTTTAAATAAATAAATAAATAAATAAATGTATAACACTGCTTGTCAATTAACTTCACTTACTCGTGTCAAAAATATCGATCTCGGCAAAATATGGATGTTCATCAAAAAGTACACAATTCGACTCTGCACATGTCCTATAACAAACAAACAAACAAAATTAAACGTAAACAAAGAACAGCAAAGCTAAACACAGACCAACGATGTTTTGAACCAAATATCGTCGACCGACATCAAAAATTTTAATAAACGACAAATCAGTATCGGCGTTGGCATCCAAAGGTTGATAGTCCATTCGATAATGTTCGATACGTCGCATGAAATCTTCTTTCGCTTTTTCCTTGTCCAGCATTTCCTTATAATCTGGACTGTTCACTTTCACATCCTGAAACAAAAAATTAAATAAAATTATTCAAGCAAACAAACAAACAAACAAACAAATAAATAAACAAAACAAAATTCATACTTGTATGTTCGTCTCGATAATGGATGGATCGTCGCAAATGCTTTCGACAAACAATAAGCGAAACATGTGCTGATCAACTAAAGACTTGCGTAAAAATTGACGCCTCTCTCTGGTTGAATTGGTCGCGTCAAAAATCTGCACATTAAAAAATATTAATTAAAACCCAGAAACAAACAAACAAACAAACAAACATACCGCTACATCGCCACGGTTCTCTTTCAAATAACGGCAAACATCCTGCAACGCCAAATCTGCGCACTGTCTGCAAAATAACACAACGTTGAACATAATATGAAAAATGAAATAATACAAATAAATAAATAAATAAATAAATTTTTACTGTCGGATTTGGGCTGTTTCTCGATTTTGTGGATTGAAAAAGTCATCACAGCTTGCGTGATCCTTGAAAAACATTCGTCGATAATCACCGAGATTGAATACTGAAACAAAGAAAAACAAAATTTTCATTTTATTCTATTAAAATCTGTGTATAAAATTTAAAATATCAAAAATAATATTAATAATTTGGAGTTGTGTTGCAGTTTATTACTACTTTTAGTAGATGTGATACATTTTGGAGGAAATATACAATTTTTAAAAAAAATCGCGTCAATTATTATTATAAATTGTAACAAAAAAAACCTAACGTTTAATAACAACGTGAAAATGAAAATTAATTTTTAAAAAATTGAATACCTTTAGTGGTGATGCCAATCCAATTTAAATATCGGCACAGTTTTTTGGCAATGTATGTTTTGCCACGAGCCGGCAAACCGACCATGACGATCACATTCGGAAGGTTGATCAATTGCTTGCATGCAGCTTAAAGAAGTGAAATATAAAAAAAAAGAAAATATGAAACATAATTTTGGAATTGATGAAATGAAATAAATTTACATGGAGAAACAAATGGATTTGCGTGAATTGTACAATATGGTGAACGGTTGTTGTCTGCATCACCGTTGCGAAAATTCTGCTTTCCCCTGGTATCGAGGTTCCGTCGTTCATCCGGTGACGTGTAGCTGCGCTGTCTGCCAGGTCCGTTCATCTTCCTCAACCCTACACTTTTTGGATATAGAAGAAAAAATTAAACCATAAAATAAAAAAATAAAATATATCCAACGGTCTGTAAGTAAACCGTAAATATGGAACAAAAAAATAGTGACCAAAGAAGCCTAGTAGCAATTTTTAATAATATTCATCGGTTAATTAATAAAAAATAATCAAACGATGAGCAAGGAATGAAAATAGCCGTGCAATGGGCAATGATCAGAGATCAGTCGTTGTGCAAAAACAGCGACCAGTGTCAACGGTATTCGAAGGTGTGTCTTCTATTGGCGGTGGTTCGTCGACCACGGTCGACGTGTGGAGATTTTTCAAAAGTCGACAGGCGTGGCATATTGATCCGCTTGAGACAAAGCCGCACAACGAACAACGGCTCCGGACGGTCGACGCCCTGCATCGATCCGTCGCTTGCAAAGCCATCGCCTGTCCAGACCGAAGCACATCCAAAATGGCCAACGGTCGAATTAATTCCAAACGTTTGACAAAATCTCGAACATGAGCACGATACGAATTGGGCGCATAAACGCAATCAGTACTGAAATAATCCAAATTCTAAAAAGAAAAAAAAAGAAAACATTAACTCATTAATATAAAATACAAGCATAATAAATACATAGTAACAACAACATGAAACGTACGTTGAATCTGGCGTAAAGTACAATTTCTTTCTGAAAGCATCTATAAAGCGGCTTGCAACGTACCAAGCCGCCGGCTTCTCCGCTTACTGGACGCGAACAACGGTGCAAGCGATTCAAATCACCACGCAACACGTTCATCAAAATTGTTTCTGCCATGTCATCAGCGTTGTGGCCTGTGACAAGCTTGTCTGAAAATGAATCATTCAAATGAAAATAATAAACGATCAGTTGAGCTTTTAAACAAAGAAAAAAAAGCATAACAAAACAATGAACCAGAATCAAACAAAGCTAGTTAGTTGAAATTAGACAAACAAGCAGAATTAATTCTTAATATATGTGATAATAATAATAATAATTACTTTCACCTTGACATCGTTTAATTGCACTTATTATCAATCTCACTCACCTCAGAGATCTTATCATCATTTGTCTCTCTCTCTCTCTATCTTCGCTGTTAATTATAGATGAAATACAAATATATATATATATGCTCTTCACTATAGAGAAGATTAAGAAATTTTGCACAAATCATGATAATAGTGTAAACTGATAAAAATAATGGAAAGAGAAAAATGAGAAGCATTTATTTCACTACAATGGAAAGAAAAGGGAAAATAAAGAAACAATGCAAAACATGCCAATACAATTTGAAGCTAGTTGAATAAAATTATATATAAAGCAAGATGTTGCAAAAGAAAAAATACAGCTTTGTAAATTTGGCAAGTTTTCACAAAACCACATGCATTTTATTACAATTCAATTTGGAAAAATAAAAATGTCATAAATAAACAAGCTTCAGAAAAAAAAAGTCAAAATATTTGAAATGGAATATTTAAAAAAAAAAAATAGAATATTCGTACAAACAAACGGCAAGCGAGCATGCATGAATGCATAATGACAATGATGACAACTGGCGCAAGGAAGAAGCAGATGCAAAAGAATGAGAAACATCTGCAGAGCAGATTTATTTTAAAAATAAAAATATCAAATAATATAGCAGCACAATGGTGAAGTTGCAATGCAATTAATTGTCAAATAAATTTAAAACACAACGAGATGCATTACTTCCACATAGACCACATAAAGCTGCAAGTAAAAATGCATAGAATAAGTTTTCCCCAGATTATTATCAATTATTCACTAATATTACTGACGAGAGTTGTAAAAAAAAAGAAAAAAATAGCAATAATTGCAACAGTAATTGTTTGATCAAACGAAAAAGCCTGCAAACGAGCAACAACAATCTCCGCTACGTGCAAGCAATTTATTTTATGCCATCTTAAAAATCACGTAGCTCTTTTGCTTGTTTTGCTAGATATAAAAGAAGTGGAAAAATTGATGAAAAATAACAACACTGCTACTGCTGCTGCTGCTTTTAACTGCTATTGCAAAGAATAGATTATTTTTTTTTAAATATATATTTCATTACACTACCATATCACGCAATTTAAGTATCGCTCAAGTACCATTTAAAATTCCAAAAAAAAAAAGCTGCTCAATAAAAAAAATTTTTTTTTTTTAAACTTCACATCTGCATCGTTAATATGCCAAATGTTAGTAAGAGTAGGTAATTAATTTGAAAATTCTTGCCCGCGAGAATTATTTGCAAGCAATCAAGTGAAGCTTTTCATGCCAATCAATCAGAACAAGCTGCAAAAGTAACATACTGTCGTCTGTCTGATGTTGATCATTGTCGTCTTCATTTATGAATTTATGAAATAATAAATTAAAAAATTATCTTTTTTTTTAAAAAACAAGCATTCGTCGTTGTCGTTGTCGCAATTTCATCAAGCACAAAAGCATTGGAAAAAGCCGGAACAAATTTCACCAACTGTTAAAAGCACAACAATTGCACTTGTCCAATTGGAGAAGAAGGAAGGACGTTGAAATTTCAAAATGCAAACTGGTTGCTTGCTTGCTTGCTTACTTGATTGGTTGGTTAGTATTCAACATATCAAACAAATAAATAAATATCAAAAACGCCCCAAGCTTTCTTTGCAAACCAGCGTTCATTCACGATGTAAACAACAAAAACTTTTCAAAATGACAAAATTGTCTTCTTTTCTGTTCAAATTACCAAAAAGCTCTCTTGACAATACGTATCACACAACTTCTTTTTGAAAGTTATTTGTGAAAAATAATATCAAATATTTTTGCATATTCACAATTCAATTTTCCAATTAAACAACAATTTAGCTGCTTAATTTTCGATTGCCATTACAAACTTCCTTCCTTCCTTCCTTCATGTATGCATTCATTCATTCATTCAATCAAAGTAAATAAAAAGAGAACAAAAAATCTATCTCATCTCATTTGCGTTGGAAAGAAAAAATTATTTTTTTTTTAAATTAATAAAAATAGATTTGCAAATTGAAAAAATTAAAAGAATTCAAGCTGAGAGAGAAAAGGCAAAATTATTAACTTACTCGAGCCGAGCTGTTCGCAGCCTCTTTCCAAAGCTTGACGTCGAAACACACCACAATAAGTGCAATTATTTCGCAATCCGATCTGTTCAACAACTTCATCCATTTCCAGACCAAATAAATTCTTATAAGACACCACTTTCAACGGGATATTATAACTAAATTTAAAAAAAAATCCACATCAACATAATATAAATGGAACCGAACCGAATTTTTACCGTTTCTGTTGCTTGTCAACTGAGCAAAGTGAATCGTCTCGATAGCCTGCAATACCTTCATTAACTGCTAGCATTGACAAATTCAAGCCGTAATTGAAGCGTTGATTGAGCAAATGAAGAACATGCAAAACCACCGCTGAATCCTTGCCACCGGATACACCAATGACGACATTTTCGCCGTCGGTGAAAAACTGCTCAGATGTGATTATCCGGTGAACGTCGGCTTCGAAAGCAGCCGTAAAGCACTTCTTGCAAAGCAAAGTGCCACAAGCTGAACGTCGCATCGAAGCTTGCTCTTTGTTACAATTAGCACAATTTTGTTTGGACATTAAACTGCAAAACGAAAGAATAAATAATACAAACTTGATGAGTCATCATCATTTTTAACAATAGAAATTGTTGTATGAAAAAAAAATATAGCATTGAATTGAACAGCAAACGTAAGCGAAAACTAAATAAAAACTGAACAAATGAATAATCACCAGTAGAGAAGAACAAGTTGTCTGAAAATATGGAAAAAAACTACAGTAAAACAAAATTGACATTAGAACAAAGTTTCACTGTTGCAGTGACTTTTACAATGTAAAATATTAAAATGAAAACCGTTAAATTAAATAAAACCAAATTTTATGAAATGAACAAACAGAGACGAAATCAAAGCTTCACGCAAGAACGCTAACGTGACGAAAAACAAATAATAAACTGATTATTAAAAAAAAATTAACTAAATTAATGCTATGCATAATGGTAACCATGTTATGAGCAATTATAATTTCAAATTATGAAACAATTGCGTCATCTATCGCACATAATTACAAGCTGCTAAAAGAAAACTCATTTACTGTATTATTAATTTTGAAGAAATCAAAAACACAGCATAAATTTAATCAGTTAATACTTTTCAGAATTATGTAACAACATCAAAAGAATTCACTTAATAAAAAATAGTTACTGCATAATGCTTAAGTTAATTTTTTGATTAGATTCCTGTAGAAATGCTGATGCTGTCTACATGACTGTACCTGAAAATCTAATTTTTTCAGACAAAAACTCAAAAAAATCTGGTAAAATAACTGCTGTTATTTTCTACAAAAAACATACTCGAATAACAGTAATAAAATAAATTAGAAAAAACGGAAAATTCTCAACTTTATTATTATGCTAACATTAATTATCAAAATGCATTGCGCAACTGCATAAACGCATTCTACCATAAAGCATTAAACTGAATTGAAATTTTTTTTTAATATTTAAATATCATGTAATGTGGCTATCAAATAACAGTCAAAAGCAGTGGCAATATCAAAATAATTTATCAAACAATCTAATTAGTTTAGGTTTAAAAACAAGAAATTGAAAAAGAACTTCAAACCATTCATTCTTTGAAAAATAATAAGAGTAGATAATAAAAATCACTGAACATCTTAATTATAAATGTTGAACTTAATTTCTCATTTATGCCTAACTTTTAATATATATAAATAAGTATTCAATTGTAAATATACTGATTATTCCATGCCAAATATAAAATTTATTTATTTGTTTTGCATATTTACTTTGTAATAGATATTAGTCAATAATAAATAAACATTTCATTACCTGTATCACAAAATGCACAGCAACGCAATTTCATCAAGCTCATATAATGTCAAAAGCAAAAACTAATGGATAGATAAATAATTTAATAAATATAAAATCAAAACGCTTCATTTTTAAAAAAAAAACTATATTTTTAGTAACACGTTGTACATTGATAGATGATGCGTAGCTTATACAGTACATTGATATGTAAGTTTCAGTTTAAATTGACCTAGATTTTTTTAAATCTAACGGCAGTAACTTTTCTTCTAATGCTAAATGTATTAGCGTGATACGCTGTTTCTGTCAATTCATTTGTTTCGATATTAATTTCAAAAATATTTGAAAATAACATATTTTCATTTCCACAAAATTCATTCAGTACTTAAACATGTAAAACTTGTTCAGGTCGATATGATGTATTATTTTGGAAACTGTTTTACATATTCCATAACTAAGAAGTGAAGTTCATGTTTGCTTCTTGTAAAAGTTTTCTGCTGCAGACTGCAAAGCATATAATTCCCGTTGGACAATGTTTGTCGCACGTAATCGTTTTACCATCTATAACAAATCTATCATTTTATTCATTTATAATGTAAGGCAAAAATTACAATTACAGTAGAATCTGCAGACGAGCGTACCGTAACAAACAATTCATTGTTGATTGGTGAGCCGAAATAAATCAATACCCGCTAAACATAACACGTGAAGAAAAGAAATAATAACAATAAAATAATTACATTTAATATGCGAGGTATAGATGAATTTAATGGTAAAATGTTTTCCATTCCTGTAATAAAATTTCAGTTAAAGCATAAAAAATACTGCAGCTGCATTACCTTCTATCCAAAGCGGCAAAACGGTTGGCAAAATCTTTGCTTCGTTAATAAGGCGTCCCACTCCTGAAACATTGATTTAATACAATTTTCATTAAAACTGAAAATTCTTAACTAACCCCATTTTAATCGAACCGGCATTTTTGTACTATTTACTCCTCCTTGAGGGAAAATATGAATCCATCCACAATTATTTAGAACATCTATACACCGGTCAACAGCAGTCTGATAAACGCCGTTTCCCCTCACTACTGGAATACACTGTCCTAAAGAGAAAAACCTGACAAAAAACATGTTACAAATTAAAATTATAAAAATATGACGAATGTAGTACCTTGAATATATTGGATTTGTAAAAACAATCTCTTCAGCAGCTAAAATCCATCTCATTTTCAGTGGATTGCAAAAATAAAATGACCAAGGAAAAATGCCTGTAAAATTCAGTCATCATCAATATAGAACAAATTATAACTGACATAAATAGAAATCAATTTTCTGATAAACATAAAAACATATACCCCACATTATTGGTTCGTCCAAACAACAGTGATGATTCGATACGGTTATCAACGGCTTTCCAGAAGATAGGCAGTTGAAAAACACATCTTTATTATAAACGTTACAGGAATTTAACCATGCTTAAAAAATCACTTAACATTGTAAATAATTCAAACAATACTTTTAAAATAGTTATCATCACTAGAAAATATCAAACTATGCAACAGTCAAATAACTTGCTTACTCAATGTTAATTTACTGACACATCCAACAGCGCAGATTACAATGCTTCTCGCCAATTTTGAATGCATATTACTAGAAAGCCATAAATGAAGCAAACTTTATAGTCTCAAGTGAATTCAGCAAGTTTTCTATAAGGTTCATTGTATTTAATACATTTAATAAGCAAATTGTGCAAAAAGCAATTTAACACAGCAGATAATTAAGATCAACTTGAGTAATACTGTAATGATTTTATGCGAAACGAATTTTTAGGAAAAGATTCTAATTGAAGAGAATAAATTGTCATTTTTGCATGTAAGGAAAGCAAACTGCCACAATAATAAACTGCCTTCATTTAAAATGTGGCATATAATTTATTCACTTCTTATTTATTTATAAATTGATAAAATGTATTTTTAAAATAAAATTTTGCATTTCAATAAATCAATTCATAAATGTTGTTATTAAAGTTCCCTGATTTTTTAATTAAATCTTGAATTATTCATATTATACTGTAGTTTATTATGATTGACTCTTTTAACTTCCAGTATGAAATCTATGCGCAGTTTGCAAATGTACGCTAATATTAAACTTGCTCTGCGACAATGGCTGTGTTTATTTAATGGACTATTGATGAATCAGCTAATCAATTCTTCCTGTTGAAACAAGTTTTCAATGCTTTAAATAAATATATTCATCTCTAGTTTTCCTCTTCGATTCATTATTATACCCATTTGAATTCCATGCTGATTGATGCGCGTTATACGAATTTAGAGATGTATGTTAAATTTTACGTTGTTGAAACTATAGTTTTTAGCGTTATTTGATTTCAATTAAAGCAAAATTTTATTTTTTTTTTATTTTTAAATTATTTAATAGAATCACATTTTTTAAATTGTTATTTAAATTTGTAAATACATTTGTCAAATGTAAAGTGCATTGTTACATTTTTCTTTGAAAGATTTTATTCTGAAACAACTTTGAGTATATTTTTTGTTTTTAATGTGTTGATCATAATAGTACTTTAATATTTTTTTTTATAAAGATGGTTCTTTTTTTATATGTAATTTCTTAGGTGGACAATAACATCAGCTACATCTTCTACTGCAAGGCAAGACCCATTTCAAGTGTTTGAAGGTGGAAGCTATGATAATATTACTAGTACTTTTCGAAATCTACCCGTTGATATTGCAAATGAAGTAAGAACATATCATTAGAATATTTCAATAAATATTATTAGCTTTGCTTTTCAGTCATTTTCTCATGCGACTATAATTAGACTTGATGGTAAATTAAAAATAGGCGAACATGCTTTGCTACATTAAAATTATTTTAACTGGTAATAGTTTAAAATTGGTTTCATCTTCTGTTTTATTGATTAGATACTCTGAATTGATTCTGTGTTTACTTTATGATCATTTAAATTTACAATGTCTCATATAGTTGCATTTTGAATACGCGTTTTTACAGTTTGGTAAATTTTTATCGCTGAACACAATGCAGAACTTTGTATAACTATATTTATTTGCAAATAATAATAATTTAATTGCAGAAGGGCGAAACTCCGTTGATAATTTCTAGTCGTCTTGGTGATATCAGTTTGGTAAAATTTTTTCTTCAATGTGGTTTTGATCCAAACGCAAAAGATGATGTAATTCATAATTTGAATTATTTTGAATATTGTTCATAATTACTATTTCAGGAAATGTGGAATGCTTTATTGAATGCAGCCAAAAATGGCTACATTGAAATTTGTAAGGTTTTGCTTGATGCAGGAGCAAATATTGAGGACAGCGATGTGGTATGAATGAATTTTACGTTTGTTTTGAAATTTTCTTCTTTTTTTTAACTTGTCCAGTTAAGGCTTCGTGGACTCCGCTTTGTTGGGCAGTTTACAAGAAAAGAGAAGATATAGTACGATTATTCATTGAGAAAGGAGCGTCGGTGAATGTTATTGATGAAGTTTGTCAAATTATATTTTTATTTCAAAATTATTTAAAATAATATATGTTTTTTTTGCATCTGAAGCATACAATGACGCCATTGTTGTGGGCATCTGGGCGTGGCTATACCGGCATTGTCGATCAACTACTTCACGCCGGAGCTCGTGTAGCTGTTCGAGACGGGGTTTTTTTTATTTATATATTGTATAAATAATATAGGAAAATATTTGAAGAGAAAAATTTTACTTTTTAGTTTGGCAATGATGCACTTATTTGGGGAAGTTATATCAAAAGTTTTCCTATAGTGCAGTTGCTTCTGAAAGCTGGTTCATGTGCAGATACAGTTGGAATGGTATAATGAAATTTTATTAACTGATGTATTTTATTTTGAATGTTTTTTTTTTGTTTTCATCCAATAGCGAGGGCTGACGGCGTTGATTCTTGCTACACAGGCGAACAGTTTTGAGATGGTTAAAGCAATTTTAGAAAAACCATGCGCTTTGAATGCGGTTGATCACGTATGCTTGTAAACATTTTCATTTATTATTATTATTATTATTAATTATTAGGTTTTTTTTATTTTTACATTTTAGAAAGGCCATCCAGCACTTTACTATGCAGTTTTAAACGGAAACGCGGAAGTTTGCAACACTATATACTGTTCATTCTTTGTTTTTGCAAAATTTAAATTAAATATTTTAGATTGTTGAAACACTGCTAAATGCCGGAGCTTATGTTAATCCATCTGAGCAGGTTTTTATGAATTTTACAAATTGTGAATAATTTTTAATAGAGTATTTTGTCATTAGATTCGTGAAAGTGTACTTTTGAAAGCCGTGAAGAGTGGATTTATTGACGTTGTACGACTGTTGCTGGATCATCACGTCGATATTGATTGTCAAGATTCTGTAATAATTGATTGCTTAAGCTTGTCAAAGAGCATAAAGGATAAATTTTGTAAATAATTAATTTTCTTTTCTATTCAGGAAGGACGGACGGCGCTTCATCTTGCCATTGACAAAGGTTTTCTGGAAATTTTGCAGCTTTTATTAGAAAACGAACCAAATTTGGAACTGAAAAACACTGATGGCGATACACCGTTGTTGAAATCAGCACGAAATCGAAATTTAGCTTTTGTGCAACTTCTCAAACAAGCCGGAGCCAACGTTGGAGCTACAGATAAGGTTATAATTGAAAAAAGAAATGAACAAAAATTAACATTTAGCCTTCACGTGTGCATATATGTAAGTTTAGAACGGTGATACCAGTGTGCATATAGCTTTGAGATGTCGAAGTCGAAGAATGGTTCAAATTTTACTTGCACCACCATTTGACAGTCGCATATTATACCAGCCGAACAGAAACAAGGAAACGGCATACAGTATTGATCGTGCAGTTGGAAAGCCAATTTTACCTCAAATTTTCGGTATATCTTGGTTGATAAAATGTTCGACAATATTAATTTTTTGTTTTTTTCATTTTTAGGACCTCTTGATTCAGCTTCAAAAACTGAAGCAATGATGGGATACGAATTGTACAGTAGCGCATTAGCGGACGTGTTATGTGCACCGAATCTTTCGTTGCCGTTGTTTGTTGGTTTATATGCAAAATGGGGTTCAGGAAAATCCTTTTTATTACGTAAAGTTAGAGGTAAGTTTTTCTGTATATACCTTTGTTATTGTTGCATTGTTTGATATCTTCATTTACTTTCCGATTCAGGGACTTTGACAGCATTATCTCGATCTTGGTTATCTCCAACTCCGTTGATTTGGTCTTGGTCAATTGCATTTTTGTTAAATTTTATTTCAATTGTATTTGGCTTGTTTTTGTTCACATTTTTACCATGGAAGGTAGCATTGTGGCCAATGTTGATAATTTTTGCGACATTTTTTCTCACTTATTGTATGTGATCAAATTTGCAAATGAAAACAGTGTTTGATTTGATTATTTTTATGTTATAGTATATATAATGAAATGGAAAAGTACCTTGGCTAGAAAGATCAACATGTTTATCAGTCGAAAATATGCGTTCATTCGGCTCACATTTCAAACAATGTTTTTCGATCCACCTGCTTTGAACGAACGAGAAATATTCAGCTGTCCAGTTGGGTAATTTATCATTTTCTACTTATTTTAAATATTAAATTGAATTCCGTTCAATTGTTATTGTTAATGTTGTGTGCTCGTGTTTAGCTTTATATATGCAGATTATCGTCGTTTGTCGAATTTTGAATGTGAGCACGCGTTGACGAACATCATCGACACATTTTATGCGGGTTTAGAATCATATTATGGATGGTTGCCAGTTCGATTGGCAAGAGCTTTCAAAACTCATTCCAGTAATGCTATAATTAATTAATTAATTAATTAATTAATTGATATTATTTTTATTTGTAATTGTTTTTCAAGGAGGCCGACGCAAACCGAAACCTCGACGACTTTGTGGCATTCCGTTGATGCTGCTTATGGCATTTTTAGTCATTTGCTTTTTTGTAGCCGTATATCTTTTCCTTTTGTATTATCAAAAACGCTTCTCTGGACCATTTTTGTTGAGTTTGCTCATATTGGCAACGGTTGGTTTATTGTCACTTTATCCAACTTCATTTGTCGTTGTTCAGTCGACAGTATTACGACCTCGGCGTACAATGAAGCGGCTGTTGTCGAAAATTGAAAAGCTCAGCTTTGAAGCTTTTATGGAAAAATTGAGAGCCGAAGTGCAAATTTTGCAAGAAACTGTCGACAGACTTGACTGTTATACGAGAAGTCAAACTCGAATGTAAAAAATAATGTAAAAAAGCAATTCTATATGCTGTGGTTCATCTTTGAAATTTAGGGTAATTTTTGTCGATGGTCTGGACAGTTGTGAAGGCAGTCGCATTGTGCAAACTTTGGATGCAATTCAAGTTTTATTCGGTCGTTCACAAGCATCTCGTTTCATTGTGCTTATCTCTGGTAAGTGTTAAATTTGGTTTATTTAAATACAGCAGTTCTACGCGCATAATATATATTTATATATACATATATTCATTTCATTTCTAAATTAGTTGATCCGCATGTTGTGATCGCAGCCGTGAGGAACAATCTTCAGAGTGCTTTTTTACAATCAGAAGTATCTAGTTATGATTATTTAAAATTGATCATTCACATGCCTCTCTATTTGCGCAATTCGGAATTTGTCAAACTGCACCAACAATTAGCACAGAAACAACGTAGAAATGCACCCGTCGATACTGCCGGTTTGAAGATGGTAAGAAAAAAATTGATTAATAATTTACAATAAATAACTTTTAATAATACTGTATTTTGTTTGCATTTTGTTTTTTGCTTGAATAGCTTATGCGACAAGAAACTGTGGCCGGCTCGTATTGGTCATTGGCCGAGAGTTGTCGAGGCAGTATGCGTTCGCCAAAACCTTCCGCAGTACCATTGCAAACATTCATGGGTCCTGAAATTGTACGTGATGATTATTTCGGTGATTTAAATCCACGTAGTTTGCGACGAATTGTCAACGCGCTCAGCTTAACCGGTGAAGAAAACTAAACAACAGTTATGTTTTAAAATTATTTATTCAAATTGAAATTTTTATTAGGACGATTGATGCGTGCTTTTGATATCGACTTCAGCTGGGTAACGCTTGGCCATTGGACTAGCTTAATTGAACAATGGCCGTACAGGATGTCTTGGACAATTGAATATACCGAACGATGCGGTGCGGCTGATCACGTCACTTTGCGTGAAATGTACAACATGTATGTAATGGAAAAGAAAATTTTTCATTTTTTCTTTAATAATAAGTCGTTTAATGTTGTTTTATTCAGGATCAAAGATCGCATACCAAATGAACACGACTATTTGATCGAAATGGATCGTAATCCCAAAGGTTTAGATTCATATTTTCAAAGTGAATTGGATCCGGTACTTTGCGTGCATCACATGCGCACTTTTATACCGTTCACTTCAAATTTAGATCCATACGTGCGTAAATTGATTCGGGGTATGTTTGTTTTTTTTCTATTTTATTTGGAATTTTTTTTTAAATTTCATTTCCCTGCATCAAAATAAAAAAAATATATATATATATATATATAGATAAATTGGAGACATTCGATTTGACATTGAATTGTCCAATGATTCACAATAGCGAAGGTGTTACAAATGAATTATTAACTGTACCTGTTGGGGTGTCGAGACTGTTTTTGGTATTTATTTTTTAATTATTTATTTCAAAAATGATATATATATATATATATATGCTTATTTGTTGTCAAAGCATCCAATGTGGCGCAAGGTTCGTCTGAGCACATTGACCGTAATGGAACTTTGCCACCTGCTCAAGGCGTTGCCATTGTCGAATATTGAAGCGGTGGAAAAGTATTGTCGCATTTGTCACACATCCAATATATCCGGCTTGACGCTATCTGTTTGTGAATTGGATAAGCTGAAGACCGAATTTCGCATGTCATTCGGCGATTGGGAAATTTTCTGTCTGATGGTACGTATGTTTTTTTGTTATATTTTGGAAGAGACAATTAAAAAAAAATTACATATCACTGTTGATCATATATATATACAGGTGAATTATTTACGAAATCGTGAAAAGCAGATGGATTTTACTGTTGAAAATGTTGAAGAGAATGCAACATTGCCTCAGTTGATCATGAAAAGTTCTTCTACAAGCACGACATCGACCCTGAAACGTCGCAAACAAGAAGATGAAGATGAAGCAAACATGCAGCACAATTGGCTTCAAAATCGACTTGGTAAAAAAATTATTATTTAAAAGATTTTTTTTGTTCTGTTTGTTTTATTTATCAAATGAACTGAAAGAAATATATATATATATATTGTTGTTGTTGTAGGGCATTTGGATAAAGTAGATTATGAAGAAGAGGCAGCTGACATAGCATCGTCGTTGATAACTAATAGTCGACGATCATCGGTCACTTTCGAGTTTGATGAAGGACAATCACCTGAAGGCGGTAAAAAATTATCTCCGTACAATAATACAATGCCCCAGGTAGCCGTTAGTCGTCTCTCGCCCAACACTTACGCAAATTCAGAGCCACTGCCAAGCAGGTGAGAAGAGAAAAGCAATTTTTTTTTAAAAAATAAATCATTCATTAATTTTATTAATAATCATTGAGATAATTTTCCTCTTAACAGACCACCAAGCGAAGATGGAAAAGGACAGCCGTCGTCTGCTAGCGGAGAAATGAGTAGACCATTGCTCAGCTCTAGCGATTCAGAAGAGGAGGAGGAGGAGGACAACAATCAACTTACAGTAAGACCGAAGGAAACGATTTTTCGACCGTCCATATTGAACAGTCAAAATTCGTTGATTCGAGCCTCCAGCGAACCTGGTGTCAACGTCGAATAACAAACAACCACATATACGAGGGGTTTTGGATTACAAATTTTATTTCATCCACAGCAGCAAATAGGCGGCGGCCGAACAATTCCACAAGTTAAAGCACACATACACACACGTATAGTAATTTAGATATATATTTACCAAAGTAAAGCCATTTCACTCTTGTATTTTTGTCTGTTTTTGTAAAGAAATTGTGAAGAACTTTTTTATTTTTAAATTTCAAATCCTAATTTTACCGTAATACTATTTTACAAATGTTCGTTCTGTTCTACCTACACTCATTCCTCCTCTTTTACCTTTTCTTTTTTGACTGACTGACGTTTGAAATTTTGATTTAAATCTACATACACAACACAAATTTGTTTATTCAAATGTCACTTTGCAATATATGCAAATTTCATTTGCACAAGAGAGAACATTATTACTATTGTTCAGGATGGAGCGACGCACAATGCTATTGCGTTGAATTCGACACTGCTCTCTTCAGCCAAAAGGATGTCCACAAATTGTTTGCAGTGAAACATTGTTGTGGCGAAAAAACTGTTTCCCACGACTGGTCCCAAATATTCAGGACCACTTTTGCGACCGTCTAATATTTCGAAAATATGCAAAAGTTTCTATGGGTTTCTATGTTGTTGTTGTTGTTTTTTTTAAATAATGCAACGCAAACACATACCCAAACGATAAAGCCTTTTGTCCACTTCGATATAGCACACAAAGTGCAACAGAACGTTGGCATCAGATTCGAGTGGCTGCCAAAAAAAACAAAAAAAAAAATTAAAAATCCATCAATAAACCAACAAAAAGAAAATGAAATACCTCACTGTCACCTGAGTTTCCGTATACTTGGCACAATTGATTAAACATCTGTAAAAATGAAAAATGCATTCAAAGAAATAAAAAAGAAAAACTGCACAAAGTCCACAATACCCTGTCTTTGGATAAGTATTTCCCTCTTTCATCTGGTGTAAATTTTCGAGAATTTTTCAAAAAATTATGCATCCAGCTAGTTGACGTAGCTTCAAGAGAGGAAAATTAATTACATTGTACAATTTATATCAGTTGAACAACAAAAAATACAAACAATTTCACAAGTTGGAAAAAATTCAAATTTACCCAACGTTTCATCTTTGATAATGTTGCACAGAGCGTGCATTACAGCTATCGGACCGCATGAATTTTTCATCTTCTGCTTGATGAATACAACTTGTTGTAAAATTTCTTCATCCGGTGAATCACTTCGGCCATTTCGTTCAATCTATTCGAAAAATTGCATATCAGATGGGTAAATATCACTTCAGTGCAAGTCTCCATTACCGCCGTGGTGTTCATCGGATATAGGAGAAAAATCGCCACCGCTTTGCCTGGCAAATATTGTTCACTTTCTGCATCCAAGGAAAATATGTCGGCACATTTCCAACGTTCACATTCGGTCAAATCGCTCACAAATGACGCAATAATCTAAAATAGCCAGACTGCAAGACTTGGATGTCAGAATGAGAACTGTCGTACATCTGGGTTGGATTCAAATGGAGGACAGGTAACTTCGTCATCCATTAGCACAATTCAATTCAGCAACAAGAGAGAGAATTGAGAAAGAAAAATTCACGCGGCTTGACAACGCACCATAGCTACCGTGTTTGAGATTATCAAGAAGAAACACGTGTTCCATTTTATAAACAAATTAATGACTGAGTTGGAATAAATTTAAATTAATTTTAGGCAAATTTTATGCTGATTTTCAAAAAATTTCTTGTTTTTCTGTTTCCATTTTTGATTATAAAATATATAAAAACATCTTACTGTGTAAAAGTAATAAATAATGATCCTTTTGACTGATATAAATGATAAATTTAACTAAAAAATTATCAAACAAAGTCCATGAAAATTTATCTAATTTTTCAACCGTTCAAACTCTATCTATCTCTTAATCACAAATTATTATTTATCAAAACAATTCTACATGAATATTTTAACAACTTTGAAAAAAAAAGTTTTTTTTTTCAAAATAATTTTCAATTTTTTCATTTCAAATTCAATGCAACTTTCAATTTGCTATATTCTTTTTTTCTAAAAAATACTAATTTTTCAAAAAAATAATTTTAAATTTGTTTTTATAGTTGACATTAAATATTTTTTTCAATTTTAAAATAACAAATTTAAAAAAATACAAAAAAATACAAAAGTGACCTATTTAAAAATCAATTTCAAATTACGGTCGCACCCTGATGGCAGTGATATAAATAGTGAAAGTGCGCCAAAGCAGCGCATTCCGGTTTTTCACTGCGGTGCAGAGTGGTGGTAAGTACTTTTTAATTTTTTCTGTCGTTCATTTTCCAAATCGTTTGTCTATTGAAGTCTATTGTCGTAGTCGAAGGTTTTTTTTTCATGCTAATTTAAAAATAAAATTTCAATTTAAAATTTTAAAGTTGATTCTTCTTCTCATTTGTTTTTTCCTCTCATTACACACTGGCATAGAGATGATAAAGTAAAAATTCATTTCTTTTTTAAAAAAAAAGAATTATTATTATTATTATTAAGTTTTCGTCACGGTCAAAAAGGAAAATATGAATAAATATGTATTATTAAACATGCCTGTACAAAAGATGAAAAGAAAAAATACTGCAAAATAGGAAGACGAGCGTATGTGAATTTGATTTCTTTTTCAGCGTCTTCGTTTAAATGTGTTTCTTGGCTACCGCTTTTTGATCAGCGACCAAAATGCAAATCTGGACGCCACCGACGAGATGATAACAATAATAAATAAATAAATAAATAATGTTAGCCGAGGCGATGGATATATCACAATCTTGTTGTTGTTGTTGTTGTTAGCAGCATATTTCTCTCAGCTTTATGTTCACAACAGCAGCAGAGAAGCGAGAAAAGGAAAATTTCAAAGATAATAAATAAAAAGATAAAGAAAAGAAAAGATCATCATCATCATCCGTCATCGTTTTGGTTCAACTTTTCCGATTGTTGCTGCTGTTTCTGGGCAGCATTTCTGGACCGTCTAGACCCGTTGAAAAGACGCTTGGACGACAAGCGTGTTATGTAACAATTTCTCTGAGAATGGTCAGCCACGGCCGGACAGCTCACCTTTCTCGAGCTAGAACCGTTGGGCAGCAGTTCCACTCCGGCCGCGCTGGCCAGACGGGCGGCTACTGGATCTCGCAGCAGACGGCTTTCGCCAATCTGCGCCACTTTGGCCGCCATCCTGCTTCTGCTGCCCACCGTGGTGGACACTTTGCCAATGTCGCTCATGAAATTTTTCAAACGACGGTTCATCACTTCCCTCATTGTTTTCGGTGCCTGCTGCTGCTGCTGCTGCTGTTGTTGTTGGTTGTTTAACGACGGATCGGTGTGAGCTTTTTTGGAAACGTTGACAATGGCACTAGTGGACGGTTCTGGTTCCAATTTCATTTTCTGCTGCTGGTCAGTCGGTCCACTTTGGATTTTTCCTTTCGCGCTTGAAGTCATCAATTCACCAGTCGCGCCGTCGTTTCGCAACGTCACTGGCTGCTGCTGCTGCTTGTTTCTCGACGCGACGCTTTCGCCAAAGCCTCGTTGAACGCAAAACGCTTCCAGTTCGCGACGGTGCTTGGCCACCGTGTCGGCAATCAAACAGTCCATCTCTTTTTTCTGTCTGGAAAAAATGCAAATTTTTCTTTTTTTTTTCAAAAAACTCAACTTTCACAAATTCAATTCATTCTACCTGGACAAAAGTTGTTTCAACGCGTTGGTTGTTTGCAACATTTGCTTTTCCAACTCTGTTTTTTCCTACAAAATGAGGCAACAGCAATGAAAAATTTGAATACACACTGAACACGGAAAACAGCAGTGTTGCCTACTTGTTGACCAGTAGCGACAACGGACGACGCTTGTAAAGAAGCCGGTTTGGTGCTATTGGTGGCCGTGTCGACGAGCTTGGTGGCGGCCAATGGCTCGGACCGTGCAGTTCTCCCGGCAGCAGCAGCAGCAGCAACTGAAGCAGAAGATGACGTTTGTTCAGCCGAAGCAGCAGCAACAGCAACAGTAGAACCGTTGCCGTTGTTATTGGCACCGCCACCACCCGCGGTGCCGTTTGAAGACGACGATGGCTCTCGCTTCAGGTCGATGAGCTTGCAGAGTTCCTTGGCCAGTTGACCAATGTCCGCGACCGGCGGTCTCACTTCGTCCGCAGTGCGGTGAATCGCGCTGGGCACGGACTTGGCGTTGCGCAGTTGCTCTTCGGTAGCGTTGGTGGCACCGGCCGCCGACTGCGTTCCAGCGGTGACCACTGTCCGATTGTCCACTTTGGCGACGAGATCAGTCGACAAGGTCGGCAGCGAGCGTTCCTGCTTCAGGGAGGCGTTGGCCTGCGCCGTCGTCACGTCCTCTTTTTCGGCAACTGTTTTCGACAGCTCACCGGCAGCCACAGCCGCCATCGCTGCTACTTCGACCGGCTGGGCTTTCTCCTTCGACACTGCGTTCGCCGACCCGTTCTGCTCTTTGACTGATTCGCCAACGCCCACAGCCAACTCACCGCCGACCGCGACGACAGTGGCCGGGGGCGGCAAACAAGCCTCGCCTTCAGCTTGACGTTTGTTCGTCGCCAACTGGTGATCCTTTTCCAATTGACCATTGTCCGCTTGTGAATGACCATCGTCCGCCGGTTGCGATGTCACTTTCGATGTTGTTTCACAAGCAGAAGACGACGAACTGCTGCAACAAGTGGCAGTTTCGTTGGACTTGGCACCGGCCGGCAGGTTCTGCTTGGTCGACTCAGTTTCGACTGCAGCGCTCACGTTGTCGGTTAACTTGCTCTTCTATAACGCAGAAAGTGAACAAAAGCATAAAACAAGCACACCGACCACACCCCCAATTGAACCTGAGTTCTGGACGAGTGTCGAGATAAACCGGCGCCGGTGATCATCGGCTGAGCCTTGTCAACGGTCAACGAGCGTATCGCTGCCGGAAAGTCAGGCAAACTGACGCTGAGCGGAAATGTCGGCGGATAGGAGTCGGTCACTTCGGCAGTGCTTGGATTGGAATGCGAAGCGCCGGTGGCACCGGCGATCACTTTCAAAGCGAGCGTGTTGCTAAGCGACTGCTTCTTCTTCATCTCCGGCTTCTTGAACATGCCGTAAGATACTTGCTTGAAAACAAAGAAGAAAAAGAACACATTTTCATCAATGCTTAAATTTGGCACTTTTTGCAACTAACTTCTTTTTCACTCGTCGACGAACTATTCACTGATGAACCGGCACGTGTTGCCGACGGACTGCGGTCATTGTCACTCAACACCAAACCGGACAAACTCTCCGGATCTCCTTTCAACACTTCGACCACCTTTTCCAACTGACCACTGCATATGGTGACTTGCTTTTCGTTGATGTACGACTTTCCCACCTGAAATTTTCAAACAACTTTTGTACAAGAAATTTGTATTGTTGTGAAATTTTTTGAAATTTTACAAATGCTTCAGCAATATACTGAGGATTGTCTCCGACTGGTGCAAATTGAAATTTTATGCTTTTGTTCTGCGTATCCAGCTGACAACTGATCACCTGTATCCAATACAAAATTAAAATTATCTTGAAGAAACAAACAATATATATCCCCACACGTACAGGCTGCGCTTCTTCGTGTGTCACGTTCAACACTTTCAAAGTTAACCCGTCTTTTTTGTGTCGTTGTGACTTTTTCTTCGTCAGTTCATCGACCACTTCATGCAACCCGCCAGACTTTGAATCACTGCTAGTACTAATGATCAAAGCAAAAAAAAAAGAAGATATTCTCATCACCAGGGTAAGTAACGTTTCTCTTTTTTATAATATTATCACAACTTGTCATAATTATTACTTCGATTCTGCTATTTGCAATGTTTCCACCATTGTTTGTGCTTCTGTTGTGGTAGTTTTTCCGCCACTTGTTGTTGCTGTTGATTCAACTGTCGGTGCAATTTCAACTTTCATTTCCGTAGCATTTGTAGCACTAGTCTGAAGGGCAACAAAAAGTGTTCTTTCTTTCGTAAACTTTTCATTATAATAAGAACATGTCACTTACAGATACAGTAGGCTCATTGACAGCTACTATCGGTTGTACAGGCGGTTTGATATCTTCGTCAACTTTTTCTATCGTTTTTGCACTTTCATAACCCTGAAGTAGCAGCAGTAGTAGCAGTCAATGAATACAAGTCACAATTTGAAAAAGAAATTTAATGAACTATGGCTATATACCGATTCACAATTCTGCTTTTCCGTTTGTGGTTTAACAGTTACTGCTTCCTGTAAAAAAAACGTATATTAACTCTTTTTTCTTTAATATATTTGCATTTTTAACAAATCAATCATACTAATATTGGTGGTGGTAAATTTTTATCTTGTTCCGTGCGTTCTTGTTGTTGTAGTTTCTTCAACAAAAAAAAAATCATTGAATCAATGAGAGAGTTCAGCGTTTGATTAATGCTTTTTTTTTACTTGTTCGTCGTCATTTTTTGACTGGTCGATTTTCTTTTCTTCTGCATTACTTTTATGTTCTTCTACAGTACTAGTCTGTGGTAGCAGATTAATTAATGCAAGATAACAAATCATTTGCAAAATAACAAAAAAAAAGAAACTAACCACCATGCAAGAGCTTTGCTGTTCGACCTTTCCATTATCTTCCACTTTTGGCTTTGTCAATTCTTCTTGCACTTTAGGCTCTTCGGTTTGTTTCTGCTGTTGCTCTTGAGCTTTGATTCGTTCTTTCTCTTTTTGATACAACTCGCGTGCTTTGCTTATTTGGACAATTTTATCTTGCAGCAATTTGCCAATTGTCCGTGCATCTTCTTCAATAACTAGGTGACATTTGACCTGAAATTTATCCTCGAATAAAATCACTTTCGTAAAATCATCAATTTAATCTTAATCAGTTCAACCATATCCTTGACCACGTCTTCAGTTTTGTCCATTTGCAAATTGAATGGAAATTGTATAGCTTCATTTTCTTTCTGCTTGTACTCTTTGCGTTTTTTCGCATCCAAAACACGAAGCAAAAGTTGAATCTTGAAATACATCAAAAAAATTTCTTAAATACATTTCTGAAAAAAAAAGTTTCAACAGTTCTGCAGTACTTCATTGTTTGTGGTGGAGATCACAGCGTCACGGTCTTTGATTTCAATGCGCAGACCGATCAATTCTTCAGGCATGAAAAAGTTGTGAATCAACAAATCTCTGGCTGTGTATCTGCAAGCAGTATACAAACAAATTATAAAAACGCATTTTTGCTGAAATGCAAGCACAATCGTTAAATAAACAGACCGTTCTTCAGGACGTAGTCGGGTGCAACGATCGATAATTTCTCTCATATCAGGACTGTCGGTTGGTATTTTTTCAAAGCACTGCGGCTTCTGACCCTGAAAAAATGAAATGAAAATCAACTCAGCTCAGCTCAGATCATCAATACAAATTTCTCCTTCAACACCTACTTGAATAACTTTTTTGTATATGTGAGCCGGAAATTGACATTCTGAATACGGATATTCGCCGGTGATCATCTCTAGCATGCACATACCGAACGCGTACACGTCCACGCTCTCGTCGTAATTTTCTTCGTACATTTCTGGCGCCATGAACTCAGGCGTGCCTGAGAGTAGAAAAATATAGCAAGACACTGGTGAGCCGACGTCCAGTCGATTGGCTCGCCGAGCGCGCACCTATCACGCTCTTTGGACACGATTTATCCTTCAGTGTGGCCAAGCCCAAGTCACCAATTTTCACCGAACCCGTGGTACCAGTGATGAAGATGTTGTCGCACTTCAAATCCCGGTGAATTACTGGTGGATCTCTGCTATGGAGGAACGCCAGCCCTTTCAAAATTTGTCGGCACCACGACTTTAGCACTTTGACGTTGATTTTTTTGAATCGCTTGATATACCTTCAACATAACTCAATCATATTATCATCATGCAAGCAAACAATCATTCAATCCAATATTTACAATTTCAATGTGCCAGATGTCATCAGTTCTGTGACAAGAACTATACATTTTCTTTTACCGGCATTGATTTCCCAAAAGTCGTAAAAGCGAACAATATTCGGGTGTGTCAACGTTTTCAGCATCTTCGCCTCTTCGCGGAAGCGCTGCCGCTCGGCTTTGCTCAGCTTGGTCTCCTTAATCAAGTTCTGTTTAATGTTCAGCAATACTTACGACAAGCTCGACTGCTTTCCAGATAGAACAACTAACTAGCATTCCATTTCGTCAGAACTTCGTTGATAAAGACAATTCTCCGTTGGTAAAAAAAATTACTTACAGTATATGACAATCAGGTTACTTAACAAAAGAGGGAAAAGTCTTCAGTCACATACCATGTTTGCATTGTTCAGCATTTTTAACGGCATAATGCATGCACCGCTTTATTACTTGATCGTACTGATAATACTTCTATCACAAAAAGCTAACCACTGAGAACTCACTTTCAGTAGAATAGGCAAAACGAAATCTGAGTGAATTAATCGATCCACTTGCCTTAATCAACGAAGGCACAAAAGTGAATAGAAACTTATCAACAAAAATATCGACGAGAAAACTAATTTAAGAAAATAAAAGAACTACCAGCACAACTAGCTACAATCATTTGAAGAGAAGATATATCAGCGGATATTTTGCTTCAACTTTAAGCTCTAAGAAAAACGAACTATGATGACAAGTTGGAATCAACTGTACTGCTATAATATACGTTCTCGATTAGCTTGAAAAGCTCAAAAAAAAACCATACTGTTGCTTTGTTTCTTCGGGTAAACTAGGGCATTCGGGCGATTTAAAAAAAAATTTTATGCAACAGATTACAATCACTATTGTTGGCAACAATGTCGTCATGAATGAAGAGAATGCAACTTGATGTACCGTTTTGTAATATAAAAAGTGCTTGTACTTCTTCTTCTTTTTAAACTCTTCACGTAAAAGATTTCCAAAAGCCACAGTCAAGAATTTACTGTAAACACAGTAGACCGATAGACTTGTTTTTGTTTGCTAAACGATAAGCACAGCAGCTGCCCGCCACCTACACATGTTTATTCAACGTTACGAAATAGAGAGTTGCTAATTCAGTACTAAACAAGAATCAACTATTGAAGAAAATGATATTCCGTTCTAATCTTCTATTTTAATAATTGTTTTCTCATACATATTATAGTAGCTAGGGGTAAAGAATATGAAACAGGAACAAATGCAGCAATGTTCTCATGACCATTGCACATTTCTGTCATCAACAAATGTCATTCCCCTCTGCGCACAGGTTGACTATTCACAATTTATGTTAACGTCAGAATTCCATACACTTCCAAAGATGACTGATTGTCTATCATTTCGACGGATTAGAAAACTTTGAAAACTGTTCCACAGAGTAGATTTAAAAAAAAAAAGAATTGTTAACGTAACTTGTGTTGATATATTTCTACACGTTCATTAGTGATTACTGACTGTACTATCGAAGTGAAAAACATCAATTTAAAACAGATAAATAATAAGAAAGATGTTCAGCATTCATGCATTATTCGTCACAATCCAATTGGAATAATAGATAGAAGTGATGATAAAAGTTGGACAAAATTAAGATGAACATAATCAGTGAATTTTTTACCTGCAACTCGCACCAAGCAACAGAAACACCACTTTCAGTATCCAAACCACGAAAGACAGTCTTGAAAGAGCCACGTCCAATTTCCTCTTCGAATTTCAAAAATCGACCATCAACAGACTGGTCAATTGCCTTGTCTTCGAGAAATTCCGATTCTTCTTCTTTGGAAAGTTCAGTCTCGGCTACATCTTCACCTTCGTCAGAAAAGTGACTAATGTCCAACAATTCAGACGAACCCGATAAAGAATGATAACGCCTGCTTGCATCGAATTGAGGAGATTCTGATGATTTTTCACCAGATGCTTGTCGGATACGTTGATTGCGTTGCCAAACCCGACGTCTTTGTAATATTTTTTTACCCCAGTCTGCTTCTAGAAGTCTTAGTCGGCTTTTCTCTTCTGCACCGAAAAAGTCTTCGCTAATTATAGCTGGAGTTTCCATCTCTTTCAAAGCGAACTTTCGTTGCCTTCGTTCCAGGCGACATGGCAGTGCCGGAGAACTGTCTCCTGTTTTGGTTTCAACCGTATTAGCTAGATCATCGGACGGACAACAGGCTCTTGTACATGCTGGCTCTATTTCACCCGTTCCAGCTGACGAAGATGATGCCCATGTACCGTCATTGGGTGACTTCGTGTCCTCTTTCGGCGCTTCATCTGGTGGCTTTTTTCCACTGGAACCGTCGTTCACTTGCATAACTGATAAGCAGTATGCGGCTAATGTGGACGGTGTACAATTTCCAACAACGGTAACCCAGCGAAGAATTGATGCACAATTCGACGATGAAGTGAAACCGCACAACACGACCACAGACACAACACACGTCTAAGCTAAGAAAAAGAAGCACCGCTAATATTGGATACGTTATTAGACGCACCGCGGGTTGCCCTTCGGCGACAATTTCCTCGAAGAACAAGCTACAATTACAACGTAAAGCTTGAATATTACCTATTGATGAGAAATCGATCCACGTGCACGCGTAGCGCAGCGTAAATAAAAGTGAAAAAAAAAACTTTCAATGAAAATGCTCGCAACGCTTCACCGATTTAGCAACCGTCCAGGTCGACAGCAGAGGGCCGTCACCGGCCAGCTACAGCGACCGCTTGCTGTGTGTAGAAACGGAAACGACCGTATGACGTAAATGATTTTCAAGTAACTTTGACATACTGTGTATTGATTGGCCTGTGTCATTGCGGAGGTGCGACGGTGTTGCCCACGGCGCGGAAAAATCGAACATTCAAAAAGATGGAAAACAACGATGGCGTTATTGTTGGCTGGTATTTTTCTTCGTTGTGATTATCATCATTCTATTATTCATAATACGAGAGGACAATCCCAGAGATCAATGAGAATGCTGGCTGACCAGCAGAAGAACAAACCTCTGCACATATGGCGAGCAACCGTTTGGATGATGCTCTCTGCTTGACATAAGCTGAAGCTGTTCACGCTTGTCAGATGGATTGGCTTGGTGAATTGCTGCTACTGATCACAGCGCCGTCTGTACTTTGCAATAAATTCCATTTAAAGAAAAGAAATACACACAAATATCATTGTTTATAACATTGCGTAGAAAACAATATGGGTATTATGAAAAAAAAAACTCAGTTTCTGTGATTTTAATCACCGTCTGACGGTTATAAGTGTAACGCGACACTTTTTTTTTTTGGTTTTGGTTTTGTCATTCATGTCTACCACGTAAATACCACGCGAACAAACAGGAACATAGACAGCTATTGCATTTCCGTTGTGATGGCGTAATTGATTTCTCAGGATGATGAGTCAATCGCTATGGCGAGTGCGTTATTCTGTTTTTTTTTTCTTCTATCTTATCATTTACTTGACTCTCACACGCTTTCCCTAGGACACGTATTCAATGAGGTTATCATTATTGATAATACATATATTGGTCAAAGTTATATCGAGGTCAGCTTTAGTGTTTTGGACAATAGATTAGCAATAGGATAAAAATGTGTGACAGACTCATAAAATACACATGTGAACAGATTCATTTGTTGAGCGATAATTTTTCCACTGATCAAATAATATCTACAATACGTGACGTTGTTTTACGAGTTTTCAATCAAAATTGAAAAAGAGTTTTATTTTTATTGTCTTGATCTGTGATGTATTTTTCTAATTAATATTGTCATCATTATTATCACAGTACGTTCAGTTGTAATGTGTATTTTTTTAACACAAAACAGAAATATCATTGTTGATAGTGATGATGTAGAATATTGTTGTTGTTGTTGTTGTTTTTTGAAAAATGCTCTGCTTTATTTCGTCTAATAGGCATTGATGGATATTTTATTTGTGATAGATTAGTCAGTTGTGACGAGTTAATGCGCAGTCATAGATTTTTTGGTGACTGCTTTGTAAACTGTGCGTAGTTGTAGTTTATTGTTTAATCGAGAACGTGGGAAAATTTTTTAATGAATCACAATGAACAAGTCCATGCTATGAGATTGCTATGAACAGCTAGTATAAATTGTTTTATATTGTTTGGAAACTCAGTTTTGCTCGATGCTGATTTCTGCAATGGAAAGAAAATTAAATTGGTTTGTTTATTTTTAAAAATACAAAAGAAGAGAAAGTTTCATTGACGCTGAAGTTAATTGTGAAGAAAATATTTTCACAACTTTTGAAACATGTTGGTGCAATGATGACAAATTGAAAACTTGAATAGTTTTCTAAATTTAAATTACAATTCTGGTGGTGGTGGTGGTGGTGAAGCCGAAAAAGCTAATTTCTGAAAGTAAAATGAAAAATCGGTTCGTTTCACCTATGGGAAGGAAACGATATCAATCATGATGAAGAAAGCTGACAAAACCAGTGTTTTAACTTTCTAAATATGGCAGTTATATGAAATTATTTTCCTGAATTTACTAAAATTATTGACATTTTTTTTAGTCTAGTAATTCTAGTTTCCTTCTAGTGTTGTTTTTTCTTACATATTACAAACAATGCTACTGCTATACTTGTAGTAGAAGCGAACAATGCTTTTTTTTTGTTGGTCGGTCGATTTCTTAAATCGAAGCTGAGCAACTTTTTTTTCCTCAAAATTGTTTACAATTTAAAATAATATTTTGTCAAGGATCCAAAATATACGAATGATGATCGATTGATTTTCTTATAAATTATTATTTTTTGCTTTTCTATTCAAATAACTCTTGGCAATATAGTTGATTTGAATTATCCATCTCGACTTTTGGAAGAAGGAAATGTCAGTTCTAAATATCAGCTTTAATCCTTTATCAGTATTTCATTCAATTATTAATTGAAATGCGCGCATTGATTTCCAATACATATTTTCTTTTCTACTATTTATTCATTTTTTTGTTCTCTTAGTTGAGATTTTTTCAAAAAACAAAACAAAACAAAACAATAGTTGTAAATGTTGTGGTCTATTTTTTCATTGGAAAAGCCAGAAATCAATTATTGCACGTGTGATAGTTATGCAAATGATGATGAATTATGATGATCAGTCGAAAAATAATATTGCTTTTATTGTAGAAATTGTTGAAAAATTTGTTTGTCGAATGTTTGATAAAAGGGAAAAAGTTTTCTATAATGATCGCGTTGTTAAAGTTTTTCCACAGCGTGCAACAAGCAGGCTGGCCAGTGGCATGCATGCATGTCTGTGAAGAGAATGTATAGAATATTATTATTATTATTATTATTAGGCTCATCATTTCTCTGAAAACGTCTCCGTTCTCTGATTTTTGCAAACTATTTCAGCAGCAAACTGGGTCAACAGCTGTTCACGTGCTGCTTCTTTCATTTCACGTGATATGCACACTTTTAGCAGAATTTGACTGGTGAAATTGTTCGAACATTTTTACTATACTGTTTTTGCGCCTCTACATTTGTCCAAAATTGCTCGCAGAAGCGTTGTGAAAATGAAACAATGTCAACATTATTTCAATTTATATATTATTTATAATAATTAATATATTTAATTGACAATATTTTAGTTTATTTTTTTTTTTAATTCAACATAAAGTTCGATGAATTTCCTTTTCAATTTTGTACATTGTCATTTGAACGAACATTGTTGCCTTGATTGATTGATCTAGTCGAAGGGATAATTTGAAAAATTCACTAGCACAGTTCAATCATGAATGTAAAATTACTGCCAGCCTGCTTTTTCAAATAAAGCAACATTTCTCTGTTGAATCAATTTCGATTAGCCAATTTTGACCGTCGCGTCACATCTCAACTGAACATTTTCCATACAATTGCATACTATCACTGACATTGTCACTGTCATTGACCGGCATTTTATTATTTAAAATGAAATGAAGAGAAACAAAAGCAGAGTTCAATGTACTTTTCACATGTGTAATTCATGTTTGATAATTGTTTCTTTTTTTTTTTTTTTGCACATTTTGTCACTCAATTATCATTGCTGATGTATTGGTCAATTTTCATTATTCATATCGGTTTATTTTGATTTTAAATTGTATTTTTGATTATATCAATTCAAAATTGCAAAGTTTACTAGGATTTATTTTTCATTTATTTACTGTACATTTTTAATTTGATTTTCAAGTTGAAATTCAACGATTAATTGATTTTAAATGTTTGCACTTTATTTGTAGTATTCATAATTTAAAATGTTGTTTTTTTCAAAAAATTATATTGATCCTAAAGAATATAATAATCAATAATGAAATAATAATTATTTCTGTTGTATTTTTCTCGTTGAAATTCAAACTTACTGTTCTGCAACTGTTGTTTGAAATAATACCAACCAATCCACTTGTTCGTGATGACGCTTTTGTGCACGTGAAATGCATGTGCTGTAATCATTATTTCAAGTTTTCCATTTTTCTTAAAGCATGTTTAATTCTTCGTGCGATGAAGAAAATCGCAATTGGATAGGCTTATTCAGTGTGTATTCAATTTTCATTAGTGAAATCATTAATGACAATATCGATTGGTTCAGTCTGGCTTTGATAAGATGTATATTTTCCTTTTTTTTTCAAACATTCGCATGCTCAAATAGAAAGCGACGAAATTGAGCTCAGGTTTAGCTGTTGTTTACCTCGTCGACTGTATATCGTCATTGTATAGTTCATTTACACTATAATGGTAGTTTTAATTAAAAATAAATGTTTATTGTTTATTACGGCTTGATTTGAATTATCTTGACGTTGACAATAGAAATTCACTTTATTAAAATGTAATAAATGATGATGATGAATGAAAAGTAACTGAAAAATACAAAAAGAAAAAAAAAACTCGCAAAGCATGTTATTTGAACAGTTTATTGTTAACATGGAAACAAACGTTGGAATCGATTATGTTCTTAATTTAGATTTCAAGCACGTTTTTCAGGCTGATGTTTATCTGTAGACGGCGTTAAAGTAGGCTTCTGCTACTCATTTGAGGTGAAATCAATAATGCACTTGTTTTCATTGATAATTTTATAATTATTCAAATTTTATTTTATTTTCGTTTGTTAATTTTAAATAATAATAATAACAACAGTGATATCACTATGGGCTAAAATTTATTTTCCACAAGAAAATTATCAATTTCTTCTTGCAAAATAAATATTCTACTGCAGTTTATTTCATTTATCAATACCATTTTGTATTTTAAATTTATTTTCGTATATTATACTTTGATTTATCCATATTTTTTGTAAAGTTGTTTTTTTTACAAATACAAATAAAATGGTACACGTTGTTGAAAATTGTCATAAAAGTGATCATCATTATATCCATCAGTTTTTTATTCTCCCATAAAAATTATTTTAATTTCTTTTTTGAAAGAGTTGTTCTGGTGATGAGAAAGTGCAAGTTTTGATGTATTCTTTTCAACATTTAACCATTTGCTATGCATATGCTGTTATTTGCTTGCTTGGAAACGTTTGAAAGTGAAATTTTTTCCTCACACTTATGGTTCATTGAAAACGATAGATTCGTTGTTCACGTAACAGATTTGTTGAATTTGTGACGACGATTATGTATATTTTCTAGTGATAAGAATGTCTGCCGTGCTTGGCTGTGTTAGCTCTTCAATTTAAATTACTTCCTTCCCATTATTCGCTATCATAGTCTATATAATCCAACTTTTGGCAAATTTAATTGTGCCTAGATTTTGAAGAAAGCATTGCTTGTTTTTTGCTGATGCTGGTGATTTCAGTTCCTCATTTTGATGATGATTCTTGAAATTAGACTTTTGAAAGTTCCAATAGAAAATAGCAGCAGCTGACACAATCGTTGACTCATTTATTCATCAGAAAAACTTATTATTATTATTATTATTGAATTTCTTTGAAAATGAAAAGAACTTCTTTTCTGAAGCTAACTACAAGAAAATGATTTCAAAAAATTAACCAAGGTGTATTTCAATTCAATATAAAAAAGAAAGAGAAGAATTAAATACAAATTCAATTGAATGCAAATTAGCATTACGAGTTTTGCAAATAATTTATTGAACGGATTGTTTCGATTATTATCTTCTTTTTCTTTTTTTTTCATGATAAATGCAGACTTTGTTTTTTCATTGCTTTGAAATTTCAAGCGGATTGAAATATTTGAAAGAAAAGATAAGAATATTTATTTTTTCAATTGCATTTAATTAGACAAACTATATCAAAGTTAGATTCACTTGTGAATAATGAACAATTGCGCGATATGAAAAATGAAGATTTGAAGTATAAAAATGCATTCACATTAAAATAGTGGATAAATTATTAATATTATGTGCGGTTTAGTTTATTTTATTGCTGTTTTTTTTTCAACGACATTCTACGTGCTTTGCAATTTTTCATATTTTTTTCATTTTCATATTTTCACGTTTTTATCAAAAATTATGTGCGTATTGCCAAATTTATATTTAACACTATATCCTACAGATTACATGTGGTGCAATGAAAAACAACAACAGTAATAATAAATAATATGAAAATGAAGTTTATCAAACACAGAAACTGTTTTTAACATGACAACGAGAAAGGGTGATTAATTAATTCGTGAACGAAAAGCATTTTGGAAATCATTAAAGTATGATGGTATCCAAAAAATGATTTCTTCATTAAAGGCACTTATCGATCACACCTGGATGTTATTCTTTTTAAAAGCAATCGGTATGATGACGTGAAAACGTCAGAAGGAAGATGAGCCACAGTAAACAAGAGATTTTCCCCCACATTTCTCTAAGCTGAGACTTTGAAAAACAACAAAATTAAAGAAAAAAAAATAATTCAGAGCTACTTTTCTTAAGCTTGAAAATTGAAATTTTCAACGTTGCTAGTGATTGTCAGTAGCTTTCTGCCGAAGCAACTGTTTTCACCACCTGCTGCTTCTTGTTCCTTATGCTTCATAAGCAACAATTTCAAGTTCCTTGTTTTTTTTCTCTTATATTCATTTTATTTTAATAATTTCATTTTTTCCACTATTTTTCACATATTTGATATATTTTTTCACTTATAACAAAAGAAACCCAATATAAAGAGAGGGAAACTTATATATGATACTGATTAAAAGAAATCGAAAATTAGAAGATACAAATGAATTTTGATATTGCGATATTTAGTTTGATGAAAAAAATTACAATATCAGCTGCAAAGATGAGAATTTTTGCTAGTTGTTTCCCTTTTATGTAAAGAGCATTTTTTCATCGTTATTATTAAACATGCTTCGCATAATGTAAAAGCTTATGAATTGGCTTTTTTGTTTTCAAAGTGCTCTTTGAAAACAAATATAAAATAATTCGAGGTAGCATATAATTTGCACTTTATATTTTCCGCTATTTATTGAAATATAGTATTTGAACTTGATTATATTTAATTTTATCGTAATGCGATGTAAATGTTATTTCTTATATTAATTATTTCTGTTTTATTAACAAGAAAATGGCCAATAAATCCGATAAATACACAACAGCTATTTATAAGGTATTTGATTTTGAAAAAAAACATATATTTTTGTTCTTTCTTACATTTTCACATTGAGTGAGCTTTATGTTTTTGTGTAAAATTGTATTTCAATATTTTTTGTCCAATCAATGTTCTTTTAAATGTTTTTATCTTGAATATTTAATTTTAGAATTCTCCACTTTATAAAGTTCTACTTGAACTGCAAGAAGAGATTCCAGGATTTTCATTTGACGCTGATGTTATTACATATGAAGATCTACATCCTCAGTTAAACCATGAAATTAAATCTACTTCATCAGATTTTGGTCAAAGTGCAGTTGGAAAATTGTCTGTTAAAAGTTTTTGGAAGCATTTATTTACAAAAACAGTAAACTGTTTGCTTATCCAATTGTATTTGATATTGAAATCAGTTATTTTTTTAGGATTTGAAATTCATAACTGATTTAATTCATCTTTCAAAACAATCTGGATTGTTAGAAGATGCTGATATGGTGTGTTTGAATGTAGTGTTGGATGATTTTGGATGTGGAGCGGAGCATGAGAAACTTTTCCATTTCTTCAAGTTATTGTGTTTAACTTTGATTCAGGTTAATGTAATTTCTCAAAAAAAATATTTTCAGGAAGAATTCATTTATATTTATCAGTGTATTGCTTGCTATACTTCTTTTATTGGACTGGAACAGTTTATCTTTTGTAATTTCCACTGTAATTTTCACACTATTGTCAGCAGCAGCTTTGGCAATTCAAGCGATAGAATGGCGCCGAATGCAATACTGGAAGAAGTGCATCAACACGGCAAATTTATTTATATCTGCCAACAAGTCTCTGGATATGAAATTGAAGAATAGTGTAAAAGCTATTCGAGAATGGGAAATTGTCAACTTGAGATTTAATAGGTATGATGTTTTATTGCTTTCACGAAAAGGAATAGTACAATTTTGTTTTGTTTTTTTTAATTTTAGAAAATTTTCTTCCAATATGCTAGATTGTGATATGGGTTTTACTTGTTATAATCCGTTGCGAAAGTGCATATTGGAAACTTGCACTCTACTAACCGAAACTTTTAGCAATATTTTGAAAAAATCTCTGTTGCAGTATGCAATTATGCTATAAACTGTCGGTTAATTGCATGCAAATATATTCTGATTAATTTTTAGAGAGAATGAACAAGTTGAATTTAGCGAAGTTTTCAAACTTGCTCTGGAAAGCTTCACATCAAATACAGCACAAAATGAAGATATGAAAAGTATGGGAAGTGTTGAAAATTGCAATATTTCTTTGAAATGTTTGAAAGTAAGTTATATCATGACTTTTTGTAATATTGAGAGCTTAATTTAAGTTAATTTTGTTTTGTTTTGTTCAGTTGTTGAACATCCATTGCTTTATGTATTAACACTAATGATAAATGTATACAGTTTAGTGTTAAATATTTAACTTATTTTTGTTTTTGTATTTTAATTTTTTTATGAATGCTGTGCAACAATGAGATTGATACGATCGAGAATTTTGCGCGTTGCTATTTTGCAATGTTGTACGCATTCTTGGAAATATCTGCAAGCGTTTGTTGGTGCGACAGAGATGAGCTCGAAATTATCGAATCGTTTGCATGAATGTGTTGATGCTGTGACGGCGTTGAATGATCATTTTGCATCGTTTTGCAAACAGCCTTTGTCGGTGAAGAGCGAATCAAGCAATTTAGATTGTCTACTATTCAAGAACAGTTTGCAAACACTTTGCACACATGCATTCTGTTTAGCTGAAAGGTTTTATTCTTTTTTCTTCTTCTTTGTTCATCTTATTCATATCTCATTGTATGTATATGTTTCAACTTTATATTTTTTTTTATTTTAAGATGTGCATCATTTGTTGAAAAGTTTACCAAGGATGAATCGTCTGTAGTAGAATTGGAATTGGTGAAAGAGAAATTTGAAGAATTTTCTGAAATTGTTCACGACGCATTGCAATGTATTGCAAGATGTCTTGACAACGCTGCCGATGTGTTTCAAGAATGTCGATTATCAAGTGAAACTGCACTTTTAGGTGAATTTCAGTAATTATAATATTAAAATTTTTGTTGATTTGAAATATTTTATCTGTTTCTGTTTTAGATCCTTTTGTTTGTTTGGAATCTGAAAACTCTTCAACTGAAAAAATGAAATTAATTTTACCGGAATTTGAAAATCGCATTGTTGATCAGGTTTGTTTTAGAGTTTTACTTTTTTTTTTAAATTGTTCTTTCAGTGAAATCTGCTTCTAGATTATTATTTTGTTTGCTTCATTGATGGTTATGATTTGTTAGTTTGCTGTAACAATTGAATCAAGCATTGATTGTTTCAGGTTTTCCAAGCTGATACTGGTGAAGAGAATTGTAATTTGTCTTCTGAATGTACAACTGTTGAAAAGCAGAAATTTGATGATGACCAAGATCGAGCAAAGTTGCAGCGTCACTTGCTGGGTGAGTTGAAAGTGGTTTTGCAAGGCGTGGAAAAGAGATGGCGTGTACGTGAACAACAAGCTTTGGGTAATAATCCAGCTGCAGCAGTGGACGGCGCCGGCGGCAGTAGCAGCAGCAGCAGCAACTTCGGCAATGATGTTGAAGATGAAAAGAAATTAATTGATGAAACCACGAACAATGACAATTTGTGGACTCCCCCTGCACGTAGCGAATTTGCAGCCCAGTTGGACAAATTGTTGAGCCATCACATTTCAGCAGAAACAAAGCAATAGAACAAAGCAAGAACTATCATATTCTCAAGTAAAGTAAGCTTTTATTTTGTTTTCATTTTGAAACCATCAGTTTGACAATGGAAAGTGCAGTATAATTTTCAATATTTTTTATGCAATGTAAAGGTGAGGGGATTTTTCAGTCCGTTTTTATACAGCTTTTTGCAATGTGAATATGTGATGTTAATGGTGTGCTGTTAATTTGCAATTAAGAGTAACAGAATGGATAACTAAAATAAGCTTAGGGGAAAAGAAAACCAGTGAGATTTTGAAATAACCCATTTCCAATTGCCAAACAAATCAAACAATTTGCCAGCCGATGTTAGCCGCGTAAACGCTACTCCAACGAATGCGGTAAGGTACACATCGAGTATGCATTCGGCGTAGTAGTGTCATTTCTTTGTAAGCATCTTTGGATAGATGATTGACGGCCCAACCGTGCAAACCTTTTCCTAGCACTGAATAGCAGAAAATTGTTTCCACTTGGTTTGCCGTTTGGCGAGTCAAATAGCTAGTGCAAGCGTACAATAATGCTGTTGCCGCTTGTTCATTTTCCGCATACATGCAGAGAATTTTCTCAGGCATGAACATCAGATAGCCTTGTAAATTATGTGCAGAGTTTTTGTTGTGATGACAGACCAAACATTGCACATCCAACGCGTCGTGCAAGTATTTCACGTATTCCATGCGAACAGCACTGCTCACTTTGTAATCGTATTGTTGCAACGCGTTCAACATTTCTGCATCGTGAAAATCCAACGACAAAATTGTGTAATTACTATCTACCGACTGTTGGATGTTTTTCTTCAAAGCAGCATGCATGGCTTTGATGTTCGTGTTAAGTTGTACAAATTGGCAGCTTTCACTGACGACAAAACCAAGTCGATCCCGGAACAGTTGCATTTGTTCGCTGTTTTTCGGTATATCTACGGTAACGTTGCAAGCTTGGTCGAAGTTTGCTATGCCGAACATCTTTTCCGTCAGCATGTTGAACATGAACTGGTGAATAAGAGCATCGGGCTTCGATTGGTGCAATTTGGAAAAATTTCCATCGAATCCAACGGGTGGCTTGTGATTCGTTTTTGCCACGGTCAGCCAACCGCCATGCGTGTCAGCCATGACCACACGCACGTGACGATCTTGCAAATCCGGCTCTGATTGGCAAAAGCACAGGTAGCCAGTTTCATCGCTGAGACGAACCATGGCCGCTGCACCGCACGGTTTACCCTCTTGGGCATTTTCGGCAATGACCGTTCGAACACGGTCCGTTTGGAACAGCGGATTGGTGACTTGCAGTACAGGCACTGGCACGTCTTCATCACGACGAACATTGTTGCGCAAGAACCAGTCAATATCTTGCCAATTGAAAGCGGCTTTGTGTTGTGGAATATGGGCAATCACTTGCAACGGCATAGTCTTTTTGTCCGCCTTTATCCCTGCAATAGATGTAAAATCCACTATTGTTGTACTGATACAGACAGAAGATCTCAATGCGGAAAACAGAATTTTTTTTTTCAATCATTAGAAATTATTATAATTTATTTTTGTGGTTTTTTTTTTATTGGTTTGTGGGTTGTTTTCATCAATTATAATTTTCCGTACTTACATTGTGTTTCGGGATATGGTTGCGGTTGATCGTTTGTGTACAAGTAGATTGGTGTTTTGATCAGCTCGCCCAAACAAGGCGGCAAGTCTTGAACAAAACTCGCAACTGACATGGTCATCTTGGTAGCGACGAATTTTGAATATTTTTCAATTTACAATAACAACAATACAAGATGTAGAAGTAGAAGATGTGAGAAAATTGAATCAGGCTAAGGGGGATGAAGCTTGAGGAGTGGAAATCAAGCAAAATGGGAGAGAGCGAGAGAGATAGAACTAAGAGAGGTGGTGTCGAATGACAAGAGCAATTGCAGTCGAATGAACCAAAGGAAAATGAGCGAGACAGAGAGAGAGAGAGAGAGAGTTGAAGAAAACAAGCGGTCAAATGATGCCAAATGAAGAAGAAGAGCTGCTTTGCACAACTAACTGGCGCGTAAAAATTGTGGAAGCGTTGGCGTTGGAGAAATCGGTTAGAAGATCAGACACTTTCTGACGTGTGCTGATTTGGCCCACTCCATAAGCGACCGCTATGCAGCGCCACTGTTGACAAACAACCACCCCATACATACAGCTCATAAAATTCTCTTAGCAAGGAGATGGGAAATTGGTCAAAATTGGCCAGAAGGCGGGAAACTATCCGCTGCTTAAAAGTGACAGTATTTTCTAGATACTTGTCCGATTTTGATCGACCTAATTCACATCGAGGCACTAATTTTTCAAACATCTCATCTTCACCAATCAAAAGGGGTCAATTTATAGCCAACGGCTTTTATGTTTTCGTTTTTTTTTTTGTGTGTATATGTGTTTTTTGCTTTTACTACTACAAACATATATTTGGACGAAAAACAAACAAACAAACAAACAAGCAAATTGTTCCTACTTAATTCTTCAAAAAAAAAAAAATTTCTCTTTTTTACACTACTGTTGTAGTATTATTTATGGTTATGATGTATTTTTTTTGGTTTAATCTATGAATATGTGGAATTTATGCAATTTGAATATTTTTCTTTTTGCACACATTTCTGTATTAAATTGTACATAAAACGTGTTGACGCATGTACATATAGATACACGTGATAAAATGAAAGCTTTCATATGTTGACATTTTTGCATATTTTGATCCAAAATTTGTCTTCAGGGAGAAACAATTTTGCCACAGATCATTCGTTAGTAAGTACGTGAAAGGTTGTTCTTTTAAATGGCCTAAATTTATGTTTTTGGAATCATGACGTAGTACGTGCATATTTGCATGCGTGGCACAATTTTTGATAAACTGAACCAACTATATACACTACATCAACGAGTTGGAGAAAATTATTCATTTATTATTATGTATCGTTTAATGAGTTTTTAGATGCTAGCAACAACAATTGGAGATACAATTGATGCAGATTGTTATTTTTGAATATTCGAATAGAAAGGAAAAAAAACACAGACGAATAATAAATAGTATTCGGTGGTGTTTGGGTATGTTAATTTTAGTGATGATCCAGATATGACAAGATAAAAATATTGAAATGGGATAGATTTTATTTTTGCAAATATGAAAAATTGGATGACAGGCAGACAATGAGAGAAAGAGAGAACCTGTTGAGAAATTATGTTGAAATGAATGTGAAATTTTTGTTATCTCGATTTTGGTGAATAATCTTTTTACTTTTTTTTTTCAAAATTTTATCTTTACATAATTTGAAACTTTCAAGTTCTGTTAAAGTTTTTTGAACATGAAAAAGCTAAAAACATAGATCATGGATGTTTCAATGGAAGATGTGTTTTTGATGAGAGGAAAAATGAAACGCTAGAAAATTTAAAATTAGTACAACAAGAGATGTGGAGCATTTGACCTAGAGGTTTCATTCAGTCAGCTGTAAGAAATAAATTTCAAGTTGTTCAAGAATGGATGTTTTTCATCTTGGGTAACAAAAATTAGGTTCTCAGCAATAATGCACGATTGTCTGTTTCGCATGTAGGTTGGTTGTTACATATGCGAATAGTTAGTTTGGGGGTTTTTTTTTTCACTATTTATAGCAAATTATGATAATTATACTGATGACTGGAAAATTGAACAAAGAAAGAGAAGGGATTTTTTTAAGCATAAATGTTATGCACGATTTTTGTTCATTGAAGAAGAATTATTTTTCGACCAATATACACAGAGAGAAAGAGAGAAAGAAAGAGAGAACATAAATATTCCATTGGAATGGCCTGATTTTTTGGCATGTTCTTTTTATCCTTGAACAACATTTTGTCGAACTATTTTCTCCAATAGCCATAGGGAATAGATTCTTGTCTATTTTTATTATGACTAGGATGATTTTGTTGCAAAATGCGGCTAGAAAAATAAGCATCCTGCTTAGCACAACGTCATTCAATTCACTGAACATTTTCTTTGCATATGCAAAGAGAGAGCAATGTTGCTTGAGAGCAAATTTTTTGAAAATAAAAAAAAAAAGAATTTTAAACCTTTATTTGCTAATATTGTTTGGTTTTTCTGCAGCACAATGCAATTGTAATCTTTTAACTATCGAGATCTAGCCTTTTGCTTTTGAATAATTTTTATTCAAGGCCGAAAAAGTTATCAACATCAATTATTAATTATCCTTTGAAAATTGATACCAATCTTAACTATCATTATATCAACCGAAGAAAATATTTCACCAGAAAAACAACCTTCTCAAATGTTTCTCATAAATAATACTGGCGATGATGAATTAATTGCTCGTTCAATTTCAAATTTGCTTCAATTAATTCATTTTTAGTTTTGTTTTACTTAACATATTAACTTTTATTGTAATATTACCATTTGAAAAGAAAAAAATATTATATATATGTATATGTTATTTGAATGTTAAATTTTGAACAAAAGTACACTTACCAATTCAAAATTTCCTTTCGTTGCAGCAGCAGCACGGTGATCTTTGCTGCTTTTTGTTCGTGTTGTTTCACTGAATTATGTATATATTTACTTGGTTAGGAATGTAAGTGATAGCATCTTCTATGCAAATTTATTTTCCAAGAATTAGAGTGATTGATAGCTTAACACGTGTGCTATGTAATTGCAATGTGCGTTGTTCGTTGTAATGGGTGGTTTTTTTTTCTCTCTTCATCGCTCCAAAGCTTATTTCATTGTTGTTAATTAATTTTTGATTTTTATCAAACAAACTAACATTTGGAGAACGTTTTTTTTTGTACTACAATTTGCAGAAGTTTATTGATATTATTTTGTGAAAAACTGTTTGTTGCGAATTTGATACAAGGCATTATAAATTGCACTGAAGGAAAAATAATGGCAATTTTAATTGAAAGTAGATTTTTAAAATACCAACTTTTTATTTTCTGCTGAAAACACGAAAGCAAAATAATTAACATAAATTCCACAGCTCGTCGTAAACAGTTGATCGTTTTTTACGCAACAACGCAAAGTTGCTAATATGCAAAGAAAACATTGAAATGCAATCGTTGAAAGCATTTTTATTGTTGAACTCGTGAAATATCAAAAGCCAATCCCAAGAACAAGATTGATACAGTCAGTCGAATGGTGGTGCATCTACACGACGATCATGTCAGAAAATTAATTGTCTCCTGAACTATTTATTTTTGTTGATACAGATTTTTAATTAGAAACTCCTGCTTGCCTCATGCCAAACGTCTAACAAGTTAAAAATTGATTGAAATTCTTCTTCTGTTTAAAATTTTAAAATAAACGATTGCAACGGGACCTACTAAATAGTCAATAAATTCACCGTTGGAGCAAACACAAACTGCTCGTTGTTAATTATTCGTGGTGTAATTTATCCTTTTAATTAATTATTTAACTAAATTTAGAAATTATAAATTAATGAATATCATTTTATTCTATAAGTAATGAATTTTGAAAGTTATTCATTGTACTTGAAGTTCAGTCAAGTAAAAAAAAATCTAGCAATTTACAAACGTTAATATTCATTGCACATATCTAATGAAAAAAAAACTTTTATTTTTATAAAAATTAAACTATTATTATTAAAAAACAAAACTATATAAAGTATTTTAGTAGTTTTTCAATGTAACAAAATGCAACATTTATACTTTTCATTACTGTATTTATATATTTGGAACCTGCATTTTCTCATGCAATTACTGTAGTAAATCAACGGGATTGTTCGATAGTAATTTTTCCACTGTTTCAGGTATTTTTTGAGGTGGTTGATGTTTTTTTCAAATATTTATTTCAAAAAAAATGAATTTTTCTCATCTAAGTGATCACATTCGATCATGTGCCCTTTATGCATGTGATGAAGATGTTTTTCGTTCTTTTGGGCGCGTTTTCAGACTTAAGCGTGGTTTGATCCATCTGTTGCTTTTTTTTTAATTCATTTTTGAAAATTGATCTCTCGAGGGTGTAAATACATTTTTTTTCTGGCACGAAATATTGATTTTCTATTGAATATTTTTGCCACAACAACGTGTTGCTTTTTCAACGAAGCGCATTATAGCTCTCATTGCGTGCTGTGATTTTTATTAATTTGTTGCTGCGAACTCGTCGATCGTTTGGCGTGGCAATTTTTGTTTGTTTCTTGCTTTCTGGACCGCTTGATCATTTCAACGTTGCACAATTTTGATTGCGAATTTTGTTTGCAGTGAAGAATATTTAATTTTAGATTAAAAAAATTTATTTTTGTTCACTCGACGCTTGGTGTGTGTTGTCATTGATGGTGAACAATTTACACGCGGCTGATTCGCTTCCACGAGCGGACAATGATCACGTCGGAAATGACGTTAGCTTTTCAAAAGAGATTAGCCAAGCTCAGCAGAATAAGAAGAAGAAGATGCATACTTTTGTCATTCGACACTTGGACGATAGCACTTTGCGCATTGAATTGAACAAAGATTGCAAAGGACAAGAGCTATTCGATGCGGTGGTTGAGAAGCTCGACTTGCTTGAGAAAGATTATTTCGATCTGTTTTACATTGCTAAAGATGCGGTCAAACATTGGCTAGCTCGTGATGAAAAAGTGCGGAAACAGGCGAAAGATCAGATTTTGCAGTTCGGCGTGAAATTTTATCCGCCAGAGCCGAGCGCGTTGCAGGAAGACTTGACTCGGTATTGCTTGTGTTTGCAAGTGCACCGGGATGTTGTCGATGGTCGACTGCCGTGCTCGTTTTACACCTACGCGACGTTGGGTTCCTACTTTTTGCAAGCTCACCTAGGCGATTACGACTCTCAAATGCAGGCCAACATGAATTACATGAACGAGTTGCAGTTTCCATCCGACGTACCGGAATTGTTGTCCATGATTGTCGATTTTCACAAAGCTCGCAAAGGGCAGACTCCTGCCGAAGCCGAGGCTCATTATCTGGAAAATGCCAAAAAGCTTGCTTTTTACGGTGTTGGTTTGTACAAAGCCGTTTCCGACTCCACCAATGAACCAGTGTTGATTGGCATCAGTTCTACCGGCATTGCCATATACGATGAATTTTTACGTTTGCAACGTTTTGTTTGGCAAAAAATTATCAAAGTATCTTATTTGAGAAATCACTTTCACGTTCAAGTGCGATCATCCGATAATGACAACCGAAAAATAACGTGGAAATTTTCTGCCAACAGTGCCAGAGAGGCGAAAGCTATTTGGAAAGCTTGTGTTGAGTATCATATATTTTTCCGTCTGATGGCTCCGGACGTGCCGGCCAAGCACAAAGGTTTCAGTTTGGGCTCTGGTCGATTTCATTACAAAGGTCGTACGCAATATCAGACAAGGCTAGCTTGTAGCATGCTGAATCGACCACCACCGAAATTTCAGCGTTCGTTCAGGGGCATTCGGGCGCCGCAGTCTGTTCTGCACCAGAATTTCATACCTTCACCTCCAATATCTTTCGTTGATCAATCAACTGCTAGTCATATGACCAACGATCAAGACGTTTCAAAGACGGGTAAATTCATTTTAAAAAATCAATCATCTCTTTATTTTTTCTATATTTATACAAACAAATGTCTTCTATATGCTTTATGTTGTTCAGGCCGAGATCAACAACAGCATCGTCAAGCTGCTGGGCAGAATGGGATCCGTAGTCAATCTTCGAGAAGTGTCGGTGAAGGAAAATCATTCAGTGCATCTTCCACTGACGACAGCGAAAATCACAACGTGCTGCAGACGTTCACGATCTCAGGTGCACCAGTCGGATCTTTGCACTACGAGACCACTAATCTGTTTGAAACTTCGAACAATTTTGAAAACAGTAACACAAGTGATACAACCGTTGAAAATGGAGCATGCACTGGAAACAAGACGTTGTTGAACCAAGATAGTAGTTGTGGCGGTGGTGCATTCAGTGCGAAACATCAGTCATTCATGGTTCCGGTGAAGGAAAAGGACGGCACAGTGCTGCCGTCAGTGGTGGAAAGCAGAGCTGCATTGTCAACAGGCGCAACAATTGTTGCATTGGACAAAGAAGATCCAGAAAACGACCTGGCTTTATTGGAAGCTATAACCAGAGTTACTGGACTCAGTCAGAGCATGCTAACTGAAACAGTGAACATCAGATCTGACAAGGATCTTCGTACAGAAACTGAATTGTAAGTAATCAATGCGGGCTAGTTGAATTGCATTATTCAGATTTTTGTAGTGTTTTCTAGTTTATTATATATTATGTGTGCGCATATATATATTTATTTATTTATTTATATTATTATTATTATTATATAGTTATCGAAAACTAAGCTAAGCATGCTTATTTAATAATTTCAATTAATTAATTTGTTATCAGTTGTCTAATATATCCAGCAAATGTTCTGCGTTATTTAATTAAAGCAGTATCATCTATCATTTGCTTGCTGTATGTTCAAATAATCGTTGAATGCTTTGCTTTTTTGCTTGTTGCAAAGTTGTTCTTGAAAGCTGTATAATGAATGTAATGGGCTTCCTTTCATTAAACAAAGAAGAAAAAATATTCAATTTTTTCATGAATTTATAAACTTTTCATTTAAAATTTATTCGACTAGCTCGAAGCATGACATTTATTAGCGTTTTATAAGACGAAAATCAATTACTGTCATCAGATAAAATACATTTTTGATTGAAGCAGATTTTTATTGCGCTGCGGAGAGCTCAAGTTCTACCTTGGGGAAAGTTTTATATTAATTTATTGAGAATTACTGCGTAACTGGTACGAACAAGACAAATGACGATTGGATCAAAAGTATTATCTAATGCTATCGCAATCAAATGAAAACAACGAGTTTATCAAAATAATACATGAAGATCATTATTATTCTACCATAGGAAGAGTTTCTATGTAGTGTTTGATGAAAATTTACAAATATTGAAAAGAACTATGTGCAAATTATTTTTTTTTCTTTTTTTTTTATTAAAATGAACTGGAAAAGAAGGAAAGTTTTTGAGTTGTTGTTGTTGTTTTATTTTATGTACAATGTAGCAAGCAGTGTGGGTATTTTTATTGCTTTTCTTCAGACAGCTTGTCAAAGTTATGTTGAACTTTGGCATGACTATCATTCTGATTCAAATACCGCCGCATGAATAATTTCGTGTTTTGCTTTCGTTTGGAAATTGCAAATGCAAATGTCATTTCCAATATCAATTTTATTTAGGTTATTTCCACAACCAGTTTTAGCAACATAATGAAAAAGCTAAACGGATTTCATAAGACATAAAAGTATGTATGATTCAACAACATTTCGAAGAAGACTGATTGCACCAAAATTTACAGCATTAATGATCATAAAACAGCAATGAACTGATTAAATTCTAATACTGAAATTTATATTATGAAAATAATTTAAGAATCTGATCCTAAAGTATGCCGATCGAACATGTATTCGCCAATTCCTGAACCAACGCGATTTAAATTAGTGACATAATCTGATAATCGTTTAATTGATTCTATTTGCTCTTCCAAAAATTCGTGTTCCAAAAAGTCGGTCAGCTAAACAGTAAAAAAAACGTTTTTTTTTTTTAAATTATTTCATTAGCTTCATACATTTCAACGTACATTAGCATCTTGGTGACTGCTGGCGATGGCATGCAAATCAAGTAAACTTTGATTCACGCTTTTCTCCAATGCCAAAGCAGTTTCCATTGCTTCCAGTCCGCTTCCCCATTCATCATGAGCAGGTTTCTGCAATAAAATCACTGGAAAATGCACGATGAGCAATATTATTCATCAATAGAAATATAAGCCCTACAGCATGTTTATCACTATATTTTTGTATTGTAAATTACTTTCAACAATTTCCATTGGACATAGGATTTATTTATCAAAATAAAAACGCAATTTTGCAATTGTATAAGTACTAATATGAAACTCACATCAATATTTTGAAAAATAACTCTTCCACCACGCAGTGTCTGATACTTGATGAATTTCAAAGCATGTGTTCGCTCTTCTTCGCTGCATTTGTAAAAAAATCTCGAAAAGCCAGGCAAAGCTACGTCATCACGATTGAAATATGCTCCCTAATAAAACGAAACTATAAAACTGCAACAAAGCAAAGGTTCAAAAATCAGTTGAGTAAACAAAACTTGCCATCGACAAGTAGACGTAGCTGGCATACAGTTCGACGTTGATTTGCTTATTCAAAGCTGCTTCTGATTCAGGGTGAAAGTTTTGAGAAACTGACGACATTTCTTAAAAAAAAAATAAAAGCAATTCGAAGAAAAATAAAATTAAAAACAGTTTATTCAAATTTGTAATAGTGTAGAAAATGTATTATTATTATCATCATCATCAATGCTGTGCTAATGGACAGAAAAATTACAGTTTGATTATAAAAATGAGCAATAAACAACAGGCATTTACGTATATTTATTAAGAAGCAACGAAAACCACTTTTAATTTCTCAACGAAAACGAAAACAAAATATATTTACGGCATTACAGTATTACAGTATGAACTGATGTACCTGATAATTTTTTATAAACATTCTGGTGATAAATGAAGCCAAGTAAAATTGCAAATAGTTTCATGTGTGCATACTTATTTCTCTGTCACGTGGATGCAAGTCAAGTAAAACACGTTTTTCATAAAAAAAACAGAAGCAAAATGCATTACAAACAAAATAGAATCAACTTTTTCTCAACAGAAACAGCAACATTGATTGCTGCAATATTAACTACTCTGTAATCTTTAAGTTGTTAAATTTAAAATGTTTTATTATTGTGTTCAAAGATTTTCTGAAAGATTGTTTATTTTATTTGTTTATTAACTTCTGTAATGTCTAGATTTTGCGTTTGTGAGTAAACATTAGCATGATAAGTGATTTTGAGAATTAACTTCTATAAATAAGGAAGATGCAAACAACAGTACATAATATATCTGCTTATTGTTGATGATAAAAAAATTTGTTACCTATTCGAAACTGAGAGCCAAATTCGAGAGTTTTAGTGCTTTACTAGCTGTAAAATTTTTGGTACTAGTGAAATTTGATTTTTTCCACTTTTTATTCAACAGTTTAAATACTGCTGTGTAGCAATACTAAATACATCTATGATAAGTAATCAGTATCAATAACAGCTTGTTTTATTCATAATACATATTAGAATAAACAAAAAGTGTTGTATGATTGAATTTTGCCCTGGTTTACAATTTTTGAAACTGATATCTGCTCGAAAAGAGATCATGATTTGAAAATATTTGCACGTGCTCATTGTTACATATGTAAAATGAAAACCGAGTAGCTGTTGACAACAGTTTCTATTTTTATTTTGTTTAGTGAATTATTTGATCAACAATTTTAAAGCTTTAAAAGCATATTTATTGTATTTAATATGTACGAGTTGTTCGTCGACTTTCAAATATTACTGATTTTATGTAAATTTAAATGCTGAGCGTCATTTTATGAAAGAAATTTAATGATGGAATATATGTTACAATTTAAGAAGAAGAAATTTGAAAATATGCTTCCTTTGTGTAAGAGTAAAAGATCGATTAAAACAGTTTTTAAATGAATAAAAATTAAAGTAATTTTTGAATGAAGTCAAAAGGAATTAAAAACAGTAGTGGTTTAGAGATATTATGGAAATGTCAATATGAATTTCAAAGTGGAATAAGATTTTGATGACAGTACTATTACTGTAAAATTGAATTTGAAACCTAGATTTTAAATAAACTATTCATAAAATACTGTAACATGAGTTGTCAACTATCGTGGTGACTGTAGAACTGTGCGGAAGGTAATGTCCTTTTTTTCAAATTTTTTTTATATTTTCAAATTATAACTTTATATTTTTTAGATAATCAATGACTGAATTGTCATTATTATTATTATTAATATTTGCTACTGTTGTTGTTGGTTATGAAGATCATAAATTTATCAAAGAAATACTCGTTAATTCTTTGGCGGGCTCGTTGGCGCGCCGCCACTTATCAACCCAAATTCAGGTCACCAGACAACGCCCACGCAAAGTGAAATGAAAATCATTTTGAATTTGTTTGAAACGTCCACTCGTGAGTGCATTTCAAATAGAAGAAAGCGTCGCAGGGGAAAGTGCGGTCGTCGTTACGTCTACAACAAGCGGTATTTTTTTGAAAATTTTAAATGGTAAGTTTGCCAGTTTTTTTTTTAATATGTCAATTCCATTCGTGATGTTTAGAGATTGAAAATAATTTTTCAATACAATTTATCAGGAGAATGTTTTTATTTTTAATTTTGAAAATTTTATTCATTTTAAATTTTCAACCGCGAGGTGTATGCTTTTTTCAACACATTCAACAAATTGGGATAAATTGCTGTAATTGAAGTAGATTAATTTACGATTCAATTTTTGAAATGAAGGGAAAAGCAGTTGTCTTATTGAATATTTTACATGTTTTCAACAAACAGCAGAGCAGTAATAATTTTAATTTTTTATTCTGTGAAAATTGATTGTCATTTATCCACTGTTTTCACAAACTTTGGAAATTTAGTGAAAAGTATGTATGTATGTGCTTTGTATTTTTCAATTCCGATTGTTTGAGAAGAAAATCAAAAATTTGAAAAATGCTATCTTCTTGAGCAATAAGAGCTGGCAGTGAAGTTTAGAATTTTTGATTCAGCAAGATAAATTATTTGAAATGCTTTTTTCTCTTACCAAATGTCTATTTTGAAAATCAGAAAAAAAAACAGCGTACTTTTTTTCTGTATTAGATTAAAAATAACTGCGATTGGAGAATGCATTGCTCATATTATTGGCAATTAAAGGTTTCTGGTAAATATTTCAAAAGAAAACATGCTTCAGGAAGCATTAAATCAGTAATAGCGGTAGTGTCAAATGCAAAGCGACATTCTTTCGAGCATTTTTGAAATGCACGACAATGCCATATCAATAGATGCAATCATTGAATTGCAAGCATAATATTTAAGTATAAAGGTTTATTTTATAAAAGCGAAGCATTTTCGCCTTCCTGCAGAACGGAAACGTTAATTGTTGAAATTTGATCACCACCAAAAAAAAAAATACTAGAGAAGTTCAATTTGAAAGCTGTGCAACTGCTGTTGCTAGTTGACTATTAATTTAGAGTCTTTTGCAGTATTTTTTTTTTTAATATTTGAAGTATAAGTTTATTTTCTCGTGGCTAGGTAAATGTTTGCCCAACGCCAAGCAACGTCTGCACTTGAGCCAGTTTAAATTTCTTTATCACTTTTAAAATTATAGCCTTTTTATATGTTTGCATTATAAATAAAATCTGGTGCTAATGCGATGCGTGTGAAATAGATACATAATAAATTTCATTCAAATTAGGATACATAGCATGTAAGCATGTTAGGATTAAATTATTTTCTTTTATAATCATCACATCGCTGTAGCATCTGCGTAAGCCTTTGTAACTTTATTGTATTTAAATTTCACGGTGCTATAGAACACAATAAACTGAATGGGAAATGCAAGAGTATGCATAATAATAATATTTACAATCTTTTACACGATTTTTAAAACTGTTATGAAGTACTATTCATCAAAGGCTGTGGTGCATCTTAGAGTTTATCACTCAGTTTATATATACATATATATAATACAGCAGAGTAATTATTAGAGCATGGTAAATTTAATATATTTCCCAATAAATTAATAATAGTATGATTTAATAATAAAGGATAAGTAATAATAAGTTTCCGATGAAGATTATTCCTCAATATAACATCAATAAATTTTTCAAATGGCTTCCAAGCATAATTTGAAATTATATGATTATATACAATTGCAGTAATAGGTTTATATTTAAGATATGTGCTGTGGTATTTGATGTATTCACAAAATGCATTTTCATGAATAGTTTTCATCTATATTGATAAATGTGTTTTTTTTCTTGCAGCAAGTTATGAATACATTAGTATCAGAGATATCAGATGATGTGTAAGAAAATGATTAATGAAATAAGGAAATAAATATTGCCACAAAGCTTCATAATTAATTAATTGATGAGCACTATTTAACATTCTCATTTTACTGCTGTCAAAATTATTAATGGCGCATACTGTGTTTAACGTATATTGGTTTTTGGCTAAAAACACTAATCGTGAATGCATTACAAAGAAAAGAGGAGCTTTATATATATATATATCTTTATGATTGTAGTGTTTTTATGGGAAAAAATAGAATTTTATTATGAAACAAGAAATTGAAAATCCGAAATTAACAACAGTAATCGTTTGTCATTGATTGTTGCAATAGTTTGCAATTGTAAAAGTGAAAATATTAATTAACTATACTGATCTGTACCGTTTAAATGAGCAAGCAACCTTTTCTAGGCATATCTGAAACAGTGCTTCAAGTGAAATTAATCACCATTAGTGCATGGTACAATTCACTGACTTACATATTGATTTTATTAATGAAATTTGCGTTTTATCACAAATTTCAATATGCTTATAGTTCACGGCAATAAGAAATTTTTTTTTTCTTAATCCCTTTCAGAAATTATCCAACAGTTTGCATTTTTGCAAGTTGATAAAGTAATAATTTTGACGATTTTTACATTGCTGAATATGAAAAATTGTGGTTGGCAAAATAATAATAATTCCATCTAGTGAAACTAAAATCGAAAATGCCGAAATTTTTGTTTCTTAAGTTTTTGACGTCTTGTCAGCTTGATTGACACACGTCAGACTGTGTCTCGATCGCTTGACCCGTTTTGACATTCTGTAAGCATGCTAAAATGACATGATTTATATTATGGGATGCAAATTTTGGCTTGCTCTTCAACATACTTTTCATTGCTTCACTTTTGGCGAATTATACTTTAATTTTAACTTTACAACAGTTGTTTGTTTGTTTGTTTGTTTGTTTTTTGAGTTTGATTATTGCATTTTATTTTACATGACTTTTGTTCATTGCAATTGTATAACTTTTGAATGGGATGCTATTTGCTTCATGTGTGGTATATATAAATGTTATGCTTAGACAATGTTTATTCGAATTTATTACTAATTTCATCGATTAATAATATGAAAGAAGGTATCTTTTTTTTTGTTCTAGTAATTCTGAAGAAATGCACAATAGATTTTTTTTTGTATTTTTTTTCTTTTCAATATTGCTGTTGTATAATTATGTAATTGTTTATTTGAAATACTCTCAGAGAGGCATAAAAATTAGTGTAACTCCACACGGAGAATGTCATTGTAGAAAGCGTTGAAGCATTTCTATTTAAAATACATGTACTAAGATCAAGTAGATTCCTTTGGGACTGTCGTAGCTGTCTTTCAAAAATGTGCAGTGTATAAGAAGTCAAAGATGACTAGCTTTTGAAAGGCTCATTTAATTAAATTAACCTCAAATAAATAGACACAGATCATTTCACGACTATTTGACTTTGACAATTTTTATTGATAATGCGAAAAAATAATCCTTATTAGTCTAGATTTTGAATTAATTTTCATTTTTAATTGAAAATTTTCTACATTGAAAATAAAGAAATCAGTCAAGCTATATACATATATATATATATATCTATGCCCAAAGCGTTTTGATCAAGCAAGAAATAATTGAAATTCACTGGAGATGTTTTCGTATAGTTTAATTATGGCTACAATTTTCACAGCGCTTTTATTGAATTGCATTTTGATCACACAGTTTATATGTGCAGCTCTATGGGGAAGTTAATTTAAACGTTTGCTTTCTTCGGTTGCAGCATTTCATTTAGCTGAAGCAGAACGCTTAGGTCGAATCCCTTGATGATATATATACTTAAATATACTCTGTAAATGAACTCTTCAACAAACTACCACTGACTCTGTGCACAATGAAGTACTACAAATAGGTTAATTTTTTTATTCTGAGGAAAAGCAAAGAAAAAGTTGAAGAAAAAAAAAGATCTATTGATCCCGTTTCTAGTGTACATGTGTAATACAATCGATTACTCATCAAAAATGCGATAAACATAAAATTAAAAAACTACAACAAAAAACTTAACAGTGGGAAAGAACAAAATAAGCTTTGTAGAATCATCTGAAGATTGGGAACAAATAAATTATTTTTTGTACATGTGACATGTAATGATAGAAAAAAACCTAGCAACTAATGTAAATATGAAAAATAATAATCTTAAAGTATTTTCAAATACAGATTATAACTGATATGGATAATATATATATATGTGTAAAGTAAAAGATAAAAGGGAAGCTTTTTGCCTACAAATGAGATTATTTTTACCAGCATCATCTTAACACAACTGTTGTGTGAGTGGAAGAATGAACGTAAATGAAATTTCCTGTCTCCTACATTTTGTTTTCCCATGCTGAAATTCGATTATTGTTAGCATAATTATTTTTCATCTACAATCAAGTCAAATATCTTGAAACAAATAAATGTCGGTTTGATGTAATTTTTTTTTCTTTTTTTGCCTCCATAGATATTTCTATTTTGGAAACTATTTCAAAATTGAAGAAGCGAACGGCTTCAATTTCGGGTCTGTTAAATAAATAATCAACGAACCGATGCTTAACTATAGGATCAATTTGTAATAATGCTTGCAACGTGAACAAACATTAATCATGCAAAAATTATTATTTTTAACATCAATTATCATAACAATGATTAAACATTAAACGTATTTTTATATGCATTTCTTTCTGAGGTTCTTTTTTAAAATATTGTGTTTGTTATTCAACAAAATGATGCATAACTATTTATTTGCTTGGAAGTGTCAAAAAATTCAACGTAGAAATTTTTAAAATGTCGAACGGATTGTTTGTTCAATTTTCTAGCAAAATTGCAATAAAAGTTTACACATCTTTCTAAATGTTCTTTGTTCATCATCGTTTACGTTCCATTAGCAGCGAAAAATTGCATCAATCATTTTCCACTTGCGCAGAAGAAACACCCCTTTTTTATAGCCAATAGTTTCATTATCAAGCTTTAATACTATTATTACTTTGTTTTCAAGTATGAGAGATACTTTTTACTTGAACAATTGACTCTGTTGCAGATATGTAATAATTAAATATATAATTTATAATATTATGCATTAAACATTATTATTGACGTTTTCTTGCTTGACGACTTTTGCTAATTTCAAACATTGTTATTAACATGTCAGAAATATTTAAACAAATGGTATTTTTGAAGCACGGTTGCAAAAAAGGAGCATATAATGAATGATGAAATATTTCTATTTTTGTTATTATTTTCATCATCTTCAAAAGTTGGGAAACTTTTATTTATAACATTCCAAATTCATGATAGTGATGGTAAGCGTAATAAAATACTTCAGTATACTTTAATGTACACACACATATATGTGCCTGTAGTATATATATTTATGGATATGTTAAAATGATTTTGCTTATTGAACTTCCAACATTAGTATTCATTAGTGTTAAGAGCATTCTTTTCTTTGCATGCGAGAGGTGGAAAATTAAAATAACTAAATGACTGGTGATAACAAAATGCATTTCTTTTATGATTACTTAATTATAACTTCAGTTTTATTGTATTCGTTGATATCTTCTCTTCTTCTGCAAATCAAGTATGGTGCTTCACGTTATATATTTAATGAAGTGGCTAAATGAACGATCACGATTTCCCTCTCTATTGATAACCTTAATAAAATGGAAAGTTGTTTAGATAATGAAGTGATTATACTAATCATGAAAAAGCTGCATGCTAAATAAGGATTGTTGAAAAATTCACATTTCAACCATTTCATCCTATCTTGAGGAAGTAATTACTTAACAAGCGAAAGTCACGATGTTCTTTAAATTTACTTTTGAAATTTTCACATAAACAAAGCGAGATTCTTTTTTTCATTAAAATGGGGAAGGGCACTTTTAATTGTGACAGCTTGGCAGTTTGTCTTTGATTTTATTGATTAGAATTATTAAAAAAAAAACATTTTTAATTCAAAATAATCCTTGTCTAGAAACATTTATGAAAATGTATGACAATTTTCTTTTCTATTTCATGATGAATTTTTCCTTCACTTTTCTTACATTTACATTTTAAATGTATGTAAATGAAAAATTTCAATACATTTATTATGTAATTTCCATCCATACGCTATGTGTTGTTATTTTGGGATTTTCATGAATTTTTAGTAGATTTGTTTTTCAAATAATTATTACTTCTGTTTTACAAAATGAAGCATCAGTGTTCACATGAAAACAGTGTAAAAGGGTAATAAATTTAATTAAGAACGCCGAACATTTTCAGTCGAGATAACAGGAGAATTTACATGCAAATGATTTTGTAGCTTTTATCTTACCTGTGTTTAGTTGCAAAGCTGAAACGTGTGCTTTTGAATGATTTCTTTTATCATGTGAACAGAAGCATTTATCTATAATGTAAAGATTTGTTTCACGAAAAGCATCTTGTAATGTATGTACATCGTTTAATAGCTTTTTGATAGTCAACAATTGCATTGCAGATTATTTTCATTTTTCATTTTCAGTTTTACCATTCAAATAAAAATAACAATTTCAAAGAAATTTATCAGGTGCATTTGGTTTTACTTCGAGCTAAAATTTCCAATTTTCATCATAATTTCACGCCTAATTTGCTGCCATCACTGGACGACAAATAAACCTAAGGAAACAAACGCGGCATATCTAACTCAACCCCCCTGAATAGACGGAATCTTTTCAGAACATTGTTTTTATAAGAAATTTCCTACTATTCTTTCTTTTTGAAAATGGTAAGCGTTTGCAGTGGTGTTCAATTAAACATTTTCAAACATGGTTTGGTTTGATTTAAAAGAATTTAGTTGAAGATGTGTTACCATTACAGGCAAGTTGATAGATGTGTATTTCAAATGCTTTTACGGTGACAGTTTTGTAAGTGAAAACTTGAAATTCACCATGGTGACCAAGGTCTACTATGCTGGGGCCAAAGCGAATTGATCCAATATTATTATTATTATTATTATTACTATTATTGCTATTACCTGAGAGCTCAGGAGGCGACGATGAAGGCGCCCCACAGTGACTGATTTTCCAAAATTGATTCAATTTGATCGACCAACTTTGAATACTACAGAGAACAAGGTCTGGTTTTAGTACAGAGGTATTATAAATGCAACATCTGGTTTGACCAGTGGTCAGTAATGCTGATTGATTGATAAGCAATTGGTTATTAGTGTGCAATCGTTTGCACACCAGTTGACAGCTCATCCAAGCTTGAAGCTTAGCTTTCACTCAACGACGATATAGCAACTTTACAAAATGATGAATCAGGTTTCACGATGGACCCATTTCCATTTCCATATTGGCGGCGCCACCTTCGGTTGCAGGTGCTGCCCAGCAACGACCACCGACCAGCTGGTCGTCAATTATTGGTCCTTGCAGCCTCCGCCTGCTCTCCTCGTCTCGTCTGCCTCTCCTTAGCGTCTCTCTTTCTAGCAATGCAAGAGAGTACTACTCTAGTTGAATGTTTAATATATACATACACACACACACACACACACACACACATATATATATATATAGAGAGAGAGAAAGCATGCGCGTTTTGTTCTTCAGAATTGTTATTTTTTTTAATTCTCTCTTACAGGCAACTTAAACTTTATTTTATTCTGGTCATTTTGTTTAGGCTTGACTGATGGTGTCTAATTTGCGTTGCTTTGAAAGCCAATCTCAAGTTGTATCAGTGATGCTTTGAAACACAACCGTTTGGAAAAATAGAGCAAGTCACCTATCAGGCGGCGATAACAAGGCCATCAAATATAGCTGTTGTTCAAACTGGATCCTCATAGTCCAACCATATCCAGGGCGATGGATAGCTTTCGCCGGTTCAGTTCCGTTGGTAGCCGTTTTGAACGTCAGCGTAAGCTGCGTTCTCAATCGTTGGCCAGCTTCAAGCTTTCGTATTACATGCCCGAAGATCGTAAGTGTTCGAACTTTTATTATTTATTCCATTGCACAGAACGCGTATTCCATCTGGCCAATAATTAATAAGCCGATTTAATCAAAATGCCGCTCTTTTCACATCCTGTTCAGTTAATAGCATTCAAGCATTCAATACTAAACGTCGCTGAATCAATACAAGCAATCCGTTCAATGAAATGGACCACATCGTTGAGCCCTCTAATTTAATATGCAACTCTTCTTTAACCTTGTTCAAATATATGCCAGTACTTTGCATGCGTTTATAAATTTCAATAGCATTTGCATTAACGTTGTTGTAATGTAGATTTTGACCAACATAATTCAAATATTCTAAAACTAGCAAATGGCACTCATGGCTTTCCTAAATAGCTAGCATTACTGCAGAGATAGATACATAGATGGATGAATGCCAATCAAAATTGTTTATCAATCAACTTGGCTAATTTTCATTTGCTTCCAAATCATCATCATTATTATTATTATTATTATTATTATTATTATTATTTGTAAGATTGAAAAAGCAAAGCAAAACAAAACAGGAACAATCATCTGACTAGGAAGAAAGCTAGTTGCACAGATGTTTTATGTTTGTTATATGCAAGTTATTTTAACATATTACTTGTGAAAATTAATAAAATGAGAATAATTTCTGTAAATTAAAAATTCATAAATGAACGTCGTCTATTCACAATGGTCAGGAAATGTAGTTGCTTTAGTGTTTGACCAATTGAACATGATTAATGAGCAAAGGATAAAGCCAATCAGACCCAAATCACCGAGGTGCTAGATTTATTACAACTTTTTCTGGTCAGGAGGCTGTTATTGATTAAAGGCGCTTTTAAAAATTTTCTTCATTCAATCGGCTAAAATGCTACCAACTGTCTGTCCTCTGATTCCATGATAGGCTACTTGAAGCGGGCATCCTGAACGTCATAAATCGATTCCAACCCGATTCCCAAAACCGTTGCAGGCATACTAGTTGGAATTATTTCCTTTGACAACACGCTGAACGCGCTCATATAAAGCAGTTACGATCAAAATGTTTGTAATTTAATTTATTTTGTACCTTTTTTTGCACAAAGTTTAACAAATTGGCCGATAAGTAAGTATAAATATTAATAATAGCTGAAAGAGCCCTGCAGGTTTTAGAAGTTTTTAATCAGTATTTGCGTTAAAGCTTTTGAGGAGTTTTTGAGCAGATTTTGTTAAGCTGCTTGATTTATTTGAGCATTATTATTAGAAAATCAGGTTTTAGTAAAGCTGCACTTGTTCTCAGTTGGTTAGAGAGATGTAGAAATGAAAATCATTCGATTTGTTATGCACATTCAAAGGAGAAATTTTAATTCCAACTTCCGTTAGTGATAACAATTTTACCAGTTGAAATCATGATTATTACTGCAGCTATTTTACGGACAAAATTCAGCGGCATTGCTTTCTTCCACAATTACAATGTATCGATTCAAAATGGTTACAATTATGTAATTTAACTTACTTCACGTTTTCTGATTTTACACCATTTGTCACGAGTTTATGTAATACTTTTCAATACAGTATATTATAATTTTTCTACAGTTGTATTCATATTAGTACAGAATATTTTAAATGTATTTTTTTAATTGAAAAACGAACAACATATATCAAGTTTAGTGTTTCACTTTTAAAGGAATGTCTTATTGGAAAATCAATTTTGCATGTAAAACACAGAGCCAAAGGGAAAGATGGAAAGAAAATTGTTCACGTTTTTCAAAATGAACCCGATCCGTTAGACTTAATTGCATTGTTTATCTTGTATATTTGCTGAAGCTTTATCACAAGCTGGAATTGGTATGTGTTTTTTTCTTGGGGGGCACTCCATTCGATGATGATTTATCGCTTTAGTGTGTGATAATGAACTTTCTAACAAGAAGTCAAAATTTCTAATTTGCCAGTGAAAATGCCAACTGTTAACATAATTATTTTGAATGTTGATTGCCTTAAGCGAACAACGAAAATTGCGCAAAGGGAAAGTCAAGTACAGCAGCACAATCATGCAAATTGTTTTTACTTATTCTGTTACTGTTGTTCGTCAAAAAAAAAATTATTAACTTATTCTCTATGATAATTTGATATTTGTTTTGTTTAATTTTTTTTTGCTTTCTGCTGTTTCAGTTGAAAATGAATCGGATGGTTTTGGGTTTTGTGATTGGATGCTGACAGGCTTGGCGTGGTTCATTGTTATCGTCACATTTCCACTGTCGTTCATATTTTGCATCAAGGTAAAATTTTGCTTTGACTACTTATATATAAAATGTGGCAGGTGATATGCGTGAATGCAAAGCATGTAAATATAGCGGTCGGCTTCCATTTTCACTGCTCGTTTGCAAAGCCAGGTGTAATAGGCCTTATTGAAAATGCAATGAAATGAGCAATCATAATTAATAAGCTTACATCGTCGTGTAGCTTTCATGTTGGAGAACAGAATGAATGATTCACTAACGTTTGCGATCTCTTGTCATTGACGCGGCTGCTTTGCGACAGCTAAGCAAAATGCAACTGCACCACCAACTGTTCTATTAAATAAAGAGTTAGCCTGGGGGAGTCTGAGATCAAGCTTTGATGAAAGTTGTCTACAGATTATGAAATTTTCTCTAACAAATTCATTCTTTCTTCATTCATTCAGCTGATTTTCAAACACTTTTTATTTGTCAACAATGCACTGCTTTGTTTACAAGCAACTAAATTTTCATATATATATACATGAATGATCTCCTGAATGATGATATATATGCTAGCGATCAGAAAAGCTAATTATTTCCGGACGACAGAAAACGGAACATACTCTCTGCCTAGTGAATTTCTGATCAGCGTGTGCTTCGATTTTTTTTCTTCTTAATTATTTAACATGTGAAAGTGGATGAACCAAATGTACCTTATATATGCAAAAGCTTCTTTGATCTGCAGTGCATTATTTATCTAATTTTAATTTTATAAATTATATCTAATTCTGAGAAACTGTGCAATGACTAACTCTTGTATTCTTAGTCAAAAGTAACCTGTAGCTATAATGTAAAGTAAATAAACAATGTTTGTTAGAATGCACAAATGGAATTGATTTCATTTATTATTTCATAGAGTTTGTTGTGTTGCTGAAATGTGACTTGAACAAATTAATCAGAGTGTAGTTATAAATTTAGAGAACAGCAGGTGCTTTGTAATATTGAATGAATTCTAATCACTTTTCAATCTCTTTGTTGAAATTGCTTAAATATATTAATTCATGGACTAAGAAAAAAAAAACCAAAAAGGCAGGAAGTATTTATAATTTTAAGCACAGATGAACATTTAATGTTATCTACATGTTCTTTGGATGATGATGATATCAACGTTGGAGATTTTCTAGCTTGCAGAAATGTTAATTATTTCACTTAATTTTTAAAATGTGTTTATCAATTGTGTAATGAAGATGAAATTTATTGCAGCATGAATAATATGAGCTTCAGTCGAACAATGAATGAGAATGCATTACATAAATTTAACAAATAATTTAATACATTTTTCTCTCTTTGCTATGTCGTTTTTGCAATTGATCAATGAATTACTATTAGAAGAATTTCAAATTTTTATTTTTAAATTATTTGCTTGAAATCCGCATTTTCATAATATATTTTACTTTTTTTTTCAATATTCCAACTTGATTTATTTTTTGTTGTAGCTAGCATTCTTTATATAGTGATAGACTGTTTTATGTTAAGTGTGATTGCAAAGAAGGTGCATTAATTCGAGCAGACAGATGGAGTGAGTAGCTTAAAAAATTGAATAAGAGATTTTTTCAACTATTTGCCTTTGTTGATCAAGTGCAATCTAGATTGTAAGCATTTCAACAGTAATTTTGCTTGAATATTTTTCTCAGATATCGTGTACTCACTTTATCTATAATATATCATGAATGTTTGTTATCATAGATATCAGTAATTGAGTTTCGTAATTTTTATTGTTCAATTGCCATACAAAATGGTAAATTTGAATACATTAAATAAAAACTAAACGGCTGAATTTCATTTCATCGATTGAAGAGTACCATTTGTTAGCTTCCATCAATGCAATAATTTCAATAGCTGGATTAAATGAATCAACGACCGGAAATTTATATTTAAAATAAAAATGCAAAGTTTTTCAATTTTTAATAACCTCGGTTCTTTTCTAAACAAAAGCTAAATGTTTTTTAAAGCCTCTTTTTAATAAATAATAATTTGTTCTACTTTAAAGCGAATCACTTGCTGAAAACATTCACAGGCTGATTTAGATTATTTGCGTCAACATTGTTGTTGTTATTGAAAACAAACAGCTAAAGCTTTTTGGAAGAAGAGCGGGAATCGATCAGGTTTTGTTGATTGTAAATTATACACTAATATATATTTTAGCATTGCGCCGTTTTGAAATGAAAAATCATTCTTCACTGATAAATAAATGTTCTTTCTTTTAACGGAATGCAAAGGGAAAAACTATTTATTCCTCCTTTCTGTTGTTAAGCTAGCTGTTTGATCGATTGTCATTTAGAACAATTCCTCAGTAATAATAATGATGATAAACAACAGCAGTGATAATAATAATAATAACTACAGTATAATTTATATTATGGAAGAATTAATTGTACGTTTAGCTGAATCAACGCAAACTTGTATGTCAAAGGTTTGTTTTTATGCAAATTTATATATTACACAGGGTGAAATTGTTTTGGGATTTTGAAATTTTTTTACCGTTTTTTTTATTTATGAAATTAGATAACTTTCAGGTAGTACAAGAGTACGAACGTGCAGTCATTTTTCGATTGGGTCGATTAATTATCGGTGGTGCCAGGGGACCGGGAATATTTTTCGTTTTGCCATGCATTGAAACGTATACAAAGGTCGACTTGAGAACTGTATCTTTCGATGTTCCACCCCAAGAGGTTTTTCACTTAATGAACATTTGATTAATTCAACAGATCTGGTTTGTTGATAATATTAAATACATTTTTAGATTCTCACTAAAGATTCGGTGACCATCAGCGTAGATGCGGTTGTTTATTACAGAATTTACAACGCGACCGTATCTGTGGCTAATGTGGAAAATGCTCACCACGCCACTCGACTGCTTGCTCAAACAGCTTTGAGAAACATGCTTGGCATGAAAAGTTTATCAGAAATTTTGAGTGATCGGGAAGCAATCGCTTCTTGCATGAGAGTAAGTAATAATTTGACATTGCAAATATTCCAAAAGTGCAGATTGCATATATTTATCTATGTATCTATCTATATATTTTTTTCAAACAATTTATAAATAAATAGGGTATTGTTCATAAGCATAAGCATAATCTAAAATACATAAGCATAAGCAATTGTTATTAATGAAATTATGCTTATAAAAAGAATTGTTTTTTGCTTAAATTTGTAAAAGCTTGTTTATATTTTAATTTCTCGCTTTTTACAGCACTGAGACTATTATTATGCTTTTTTTTTGTTCTCAGATTTCAATTGCATGAAAAAATTTTGCCAGTTCAGTATGTGCAGTTGTGTAAAATGATTAATAAATTACTTTTGATTTTATTGAATAATTGAAACATTTTAATTTTTATACAAGGCAAAATGTAATTGAAAATCAAGACTTTCTTTATGTGCAAGTTTTATTTGTTTGATTTCATCTATCAAAAGAATCTTGACAAGCATCTTTTTGTTCCTTTTCTCTGTTCCAAACGTTTGTCCCCTGAAGACGTTGTGCTAGCGTTGATCAGATTTTAAATTGAATCCTCTTCAAAAAGCTGCTAAATTTCTTTATAAATGTAAAATATAAATTTTAGAATCTTCTTGATGACGCCACTGGACGTTGGGGTATTATTGTCGAAAGAGTAGAAATGTAAGTAGAAATGATTTTAATTTTAAAAACGCTGAAGGCTCCCATTCTGTCTGCCACGTGCAACTGAAAGGATGGCTTTGTTCCGTTTATTATTGATTAATAATGATTTTCCAAAGGCAACAACTTGTGAGGTTGTTGAGGTCGGTTGTTTCATGCATGATTCACGTCATGCATGCAGCCTTGAAATGGAAATAACGATCAATTTGAGCCATATAACTTTTATACAGTTTCATCGTTTGCAGTTTATTATTATTATTATTATTATTATGAATTTTGATTTTATAAATTTTATATTCATTCATAATATATAGTTTAATGTGTTTCTTTTTTTTAAATTCATTTATTGTTTCTGTTTTTCTTTTTGCTTTTCAGAAAAGACGTCCGCTTGCCTGTACAGTTACAACGCGTTATGGCTACTGAAGCTGAAGCAGCGAGAGAAGCTCGAGCCAAGGTTCTTCTTTCTCTTTCTTTTTCTCTATTCAGTTCAATTGTGTGCAAATTTATATGAATAAATATTTGCATATTTTCAGCTGATAGCCGCTCAAGGTGAACAGGAAGCAAGCAAAGCTTTGAAAGCCGCTTCGGAAATCATCGCCGCTTCACCTGCGGCACTTCAACTGCGCTATTTGCAAACGTTATCGAACATTTCCACTGAAAAGAATTCAACCATCATTTTCCCCCTTCCTATGGATTTTCGCTTTCTATCCTTCGGTCAACAAGTCTAGCAACACCGCACCAAATACACATGGTAGTGCAGCAGAGGGGCAGAGAAAAGTAAACAATTCAAGCTTTCATATATTTATTCAATTAATTAATTTTATTCATGAAATTAATGAAACAACAGTTTTGCCTCTCTGTTCATCCGTCAACAGCGGCGGCGGCAGTCGACCAACACGCCTTCTTCACACCATATTCAATTAATGAATTTGTGTGCTTGTTTGCTTGTTTTCTTTTTCTCTCTCTCTTTCCTATTACCCTGCATTATGGAAATATGAGAAAGAACAACCAAACCACACGAACAAAATTTTATCATCCAATCAATCCTATTATTCACTTCATCAAACCCACATCACAAACCAATCGACGTTCTATAATATGGTAAATAAATTGAAATGCACTTTCTTGATATTATTATTTTTTTTATTGTGCACTTGTTATTCATTTTTCAAATATTATTAATTTAAAAAAATATTTCAGCACTGTTTTCAGTTTAAATTAACATGCTTCAAAAGCATTCTGCCAATTATTATTATAAATAAGCAGACAGCATTGACAACAATAACTTTTCTCTTTAAATTTTATTACTTTTTCCATAATATCTGAATTTGATTTCGGCTGAATGTGTAAAATACTTTCTTCTTATTCAGCATCTTCCGCGGATACGCGCAGTGCACTTTCGGTGGCAATAATTTCTTCTAGCGCGTTATCAAATTCCAAGTACTGAAATTTTTAAAGGTCACCTTATCGTCGTCACATTAACGAATAAATTTAAATACTTTTTGCTCATTGGCATAGCGTATATGTTCTGGAGTTTTCAAATAATCTTCACCTTTCATTTGTTCAAGCAGTTGTTCCATCTGCACTTGTATTTTCTGTTTTTTCACTGACAGTTTTTTCAATTCTTTACTTATATCCACAACACCCTTGAATCGATTTTCATAAATTCAAATTTTCCCAGTTAACTTTTTAACAAAAAGAAAAATATCACTAAATTCTCTTCTCTTCTCTTCGAATGGAGAAAAAACATTTTCCCATTTCAACTATGCTAATTCTATCTATCATTTAGAATAACATTGCTACACTGATTGATCAATTAAGTCAGTTCATAATTAAACATTTGCAGTCGATTGATTTATCGTTCATTTATCTATCATACAAAAGTAAATAAACAGACATACCTCTATAGGTAAGATAATTCGGCATTTATCTGAGACAGGAAACCTTACGCATCCTTTGAGAGGATATTCATTCGAATTTATTTTCACCGAATTACATGTAGACAATACGGCAATCATCTCTGCACAACGTTTCAAATCATCAGCCATTTCTGAATCATTGCTGAGCACGTATACTATATGAATAAATTGAAATTAATAATAATGGTAATCATCATCGTCATCACAAATATATACATACTACAATCAAGCTTTGTTTTTGCGGTAAGGTCAAAACTAGCTCTTAACGAACGAACAGCCTTCACTACAGACATTGCAAACTGTATCCGATTGTCCACTGTTATATCTGCCCAGTTGTACTAAGAATTAAAAAAAAAAACTTTTTTTTAAATGTTTTCTTTCTAAATTAAGGCTCTATCTTCTTTTTACTTGCTCTGATTCTGGATAAGGTGCAACGCAAATGCTCAGCCTTTTGTCATGACCACCAGCGGGGAGTCTTTGCCAAAGTTCTTCAGCAATAAATGGCATAAATGGAGCTATGAGACGTAATGCTGAATCCACACAAAAACAAAGCACTCTTTTCGTAGCAGATTGTACTTCCGGATCCGCGTCTCTCATCACTGGTTTAATGCATTCCTAAACAAACAATGGAAAAAAGGTAATATTTCTAAAATAATATTTAAAAATATTTAATTACAAGATAAACATCGCATAGCTCGTAAAGCCAGAAATTGTAGCATGCCGTGGTTGCTTTGCTGAATTCATAGTTTTCAAATGCATCATTGCACAAACGAACCGCTGTTGACAGTCTGCTCAAAATCCACAAATCTACTTCTGTTGCCATCTTGTTAACCTATAATATGCACATACTTGCTTATTTCTCTCATTTGAATAGAATAATCTCATACTTTAAATTCAGGCTCTGCTTCAAAATCCTTGCCTAGCGTCATCATAACAAATCGACAAGCATTCCATATCTTATTGCAAAAATGTCTGTAACCTTGAATACGCAGCACATCAAGATTGATATCTCGTCCTGAACAAAAAATAAAAATAATAAATAAGCTTGCATTTCGGTTTTAAGTATAATCACCCTGAGCCGCATATGCGCATAAAGCAAATCGCAAAGCATCAGTCCCACATTCTGGAATACCGTTTGGATAATCGCGTTTTTGACCTTCCTTAGCACGTTGCACTTCAGCTGGGTCAAGATTGCTCGACAGTAGTTTATTATGTAATTTCTATAATGTTTTTCGTTAATTCAATTCTTCATATTAAAAATAAGGGTTTTGTACATGTGTGACAAATGTTTTCCAAAAAGAAAAATTCTTATACCTCAAGACTAATGCCATTAATGACATCCAACGGATCAATCACATTACCAAGAGACTTGCTCATCTTCCTCCCGTGGGCATCGCGTATTACCGAGTGCAAATAGATATCCGTAAACGGAAGTTTGCCTGTCAAATTCTGGCAAAGGAAAACCATTTTAGCTACCCAAAAAAACAAAATATCATATCCAGTCTCTAATAGTGTTCCAGGATAAAATTCTTTCAAATCTTTTGTCTAAATTCAGTACATACATTAAAAGTCATCAAAAGCCTTCTTTTGATTGCTCACATACCTGATTTGGCCAACCAAATATAGATATTGGAAATAATGCAGACGAAAACCACGTGTCCAAAACATCTTCGTCTACAAATTGTTTTGCTGCGTTATATCAATTAAAAACTGAAAAAAACATCCTTTTCACACTTACCTTGATGTAAAGTAATTTCACTTTGTGCTACGTTAAATTTCTTTATAGCTTTCTGCATTGCTTCCGCTTCTGTCCTAGCAACAACCCAACTGTCGTCGCATGCATCCTAGTACGTTCAAAACATTTTAAACGATAGCAAAAAAGGTAAAAGCTATTTTGAACTTACATTTCCTTTTTCTCTGCCTTTGATGCTAACGAAATATGCCGGAATTCGATGGCCCCACCAAAGCTGTCGAGAGATACACCAATCTCTGAAACTCCACATTATGCAAATGTATTAAAAATATTCAATAACAGCAGTTTACCTTATGCCCGACATCCATTTATACCATGTCTTCTCGTGGATATTCGGGATAATTCGCATATCACCATTTTGTACGGCTGCAGCTGCATTTTGTGCCATTTCATCACATTTAACATACCACTGAGCTTTCAACAATGGTTCGACGATGTCTTTCGAACGACTATCAAAAAAAAAAAATAATTTCATAAAAATAAATAAATATAAATTAACATATCCTCGCACTTGCAAACTGGAACAACCATAGGATTTTCAGCCATAGTAACAAAAAGACCAATCGCTTTCAATTCTTGAAGAACTGCTTTACGAGCGTGGAACCGTTTCATGCCTGCAAACCGACCACACCAAGCTTCCATCAAGCCTTCATCATTGATGCAAGATATAAACGGTAAATTCAACCTTTGACCAACCTCATAATCATTCTGATCATGTGCTGGCGTTATTTTAACAGCTCCTGTATTTTATAATTATTGTTAAAAATCATTATTATTTAAAGGTGACAACTGACCAGTTCCAAATGACATATCTACAAATGAATGTGATACAATTGGTAACTTTCGATCTAAAAATGGATGCTGGCATTCTTTCCCAACTAAATGTTTATAACGGATGTCATCTGGATGTACAGCAATAGCGACATCGCCCAGCATAGTTTCAACACGCGTCGTAGCTACCACAATTCGTTCATCTAATAATATAATTATGTAATCACGATCGAATTTAACAACAAATGTAGACACATACCGCTATTTATAACAGGATAAGCAAAATGGACCAAAACTCCAAATTCAACCTGTTCATCATAGCCAGGTACAGTTAGCATTGTACGGCCTGTAAGCTCAATTTTATCTACCTAATAAAAAAAGAAGAAAAATGACGTTCTGAAATGAAACGAGTTTATTTTCTAACACCACCTCTATATCTGATATTGCAGAACGCAAAACACAAGACCAATTTACCAAACGAACACTTCTGTATATATTTCCAGTTTCGTGAAGCCTTACAAATGCTTCTGTAACAGCATGACACATTTTCTATTAAAACGAAGAAAATAATAGTAATAAAGACCAATTACTGCATCAACTTTTTAATAAATTCATACTTCATCCATAGTAAAACAAGCACGATCCCAATCAAGTGAAGAGCCGAGTACTTTTAACTGTTTATATATAGTGTCGCCTTTCCTGAACAAATATGTTATAACAGTACGTTACAGAACAGCACTTGGACAAATTCCAATTACTCGTTTTTCCATGACCAAACTTGTTTTAAAAACGCTTCACGTCCCAAATGATGTCGAGTTTGCTTTGATTCCCGCCAAATTTTTTTTTCAACAACAACTTGCGTTGCAATGCCCGCATGATCGCAACCAGGATTCCACAACACTGTACGACCTTTCATTCGATGCCTAAAAAGCATATACATAGTATTTTATTACGCATTTAAATTGCTGTTTAACTTGCCAACGAGTTACTGCATCTTCTATAGATATTGTCAAAGCATGGCCTAGATGACATGTACCAGTAACATTTGGAGGTGGAATGACCATAACGAATTTTTCACTCTGCCTTCGCTTATTTTTGTGCTATAAATAAAGTTGAATAGCTTTTTTAAATTCTAATTTAGAAATTTGAAAACTGTCCAAAATACAAAACCAAATACCTCGAATTCTGGTTTGAAAAAGCCGCTTTTCTCCCACCAATCATACCAACAAGCTTCTACATACTTTGGGCTATAGGATTTGGGCATTTCACAACTGACGTCTAGAGTATTAGAAGTGAAAAATAGTACGGTCCATAGAATATTTTCACCTTACCTTTCTTTTCACCTGCTAGAGTTGGCATATCATAAGTGATTATTTCTTTTGTCTTTTCCTTTATTGGAACCTGAAATATTTTTTATTTCAAATTAAATTTATTTCAAATTCCACTCAAGTGAGGCAACAGCATTTCTTCAAAAAACAAAACATAGACATAAACATAAACGCTGTTAAGAAACCGAATGATCAATAAATGCGTACATCAGACTTTGATTTTGCCATTTCCAGCTTCTGTGCAAGCATTTGTTGTTTTTGCTGAAATTTTTCCAGTTTGGCTTGCTTCTTAGCATCTTTAATTTTATCTTTTTCTTTTTTATTCGAAGTCGCTTCAGAATGCAAAGAATTTGCCTGATCAGGGTTTACCATAGTGAAAATAACAAAAAATTACACAGTATCCAAATGAAATCAGTTACGGAATAGATGATTATAATTACAGAATTAAAAGGTAGCAGGTACAAATTTTAATAAATGATAAAATACTATAAAATAAAAGCAGCTATACATTTTTTAAGCACTAAATTATTTTAAATTTGGCTTTAGATAAAAAATCAAAATTTATTGATTGTAAAACGTTTTTCTAACTACTAAGTTAAGAATTTTTCAATATCATTTGAGCAAATGAATAAAATTCACAGTATTTTCAAAATACATAAGTGTAAAATATACATCTCATTTTAAAATTAAATTTATCTTATTTAAATTTTAATAAACATGTTTTTCATTGATTAGAAAGTAAAGATGAAAATTAAACAGCATGGCCATTTCTAAGACTGTAGTTTAAAACTAGCAGTATGACAAAATTTAAATTCTATCTAAAATTCAGTGCCTGATCAAAATATAACTGAAATATAATTAAAAATGAATGAAAACAATGATTTATGTATTTAAAAAACCAACAATACAAATTTATTTAAAAGCTTATTTTAAAACAAAAATTCACAGCATCAACATAGACAAAGTTCACAGTTTAACGTAAAAAATAAAATAATAAATAATTTTTTATTTTAATTCATATGGAATTTATTAATATTATATCATTTTTAATCGGTAAATGTAAGTAGTTAAATAGATGATAATCAATTTTATTTACAGTAAAATATTTTTTGAAGGAAAATATTGTTAAGCATTAAAATACTCTGTTTATTAATATTTGATTATTTTAAAATTCGAAAGTATGAAATTTTTATTTAACTTTCATATAGACATAATTTTTAGTTTTATTTTAATGGATTATTGATGACTCTTTATGATATCGTGCTGCAACCTGCGCGCGGCAATCTTTGACTGGAAGTGACACAGTAGTGTTAAGGTGGAGTGTCGATTGAATTTGCATGTTCTGCCTTGAGCTTGCTAATATTTACCATTACTTAGATTTTCAATTGCTTAATTTTCTTATTTGTGTGTAGTTTTAGATAACACTGTTTGCCATTGTTAATGATGGAAAAAAATAACGCCCGAAAATATCATAAAGGCGATGATTCGAGTGGAAGTGAAGAATCAGACATTAGAAGCGTGAGTTGCATTCGTTTTGTTTTTTTATTTAATTAATAATAACTAATTAATTAATTTACTTATTAAAAATTTTGTTCTGTATTTCCAATTTTGCAAAAAATACACGTTGTAAATTGTTTGCATTTACTAGAATTTGCAATTTCAAATTTGCATCAGTTTTGCAGAAATTAAATGAAAATATCTTTTCTATGTCTATTAGAACATAAATTTGTTTATTTATTTATTTTTCAGCTTTACTTGTATTATTCCATGCATTGATTTTTATGTTTATTGTGTTTTATTAGCTGTGGAATAAGGCATAAACAAATTTGCATTGAATAATTTTCATGCATTTCTTTTACTTCACACGCTCCTTATTTACATTTCGTATTGTGATTTATCTCGTCAACAGTTTATCTATCTTTGCAATTTTTCAAAGTTGTGTATACATTTGGGTATTTTATGAAAATTAATAAGATATAATTAAGTATAAATGTAAACGTAAATGCAAAGAGTTTTATATTTGAAAACCAGTTGTGTATTTATTATAACTTAGTGGTATTTATTTGTTTATTCAACGATGTTGTGATCGTTTATTCAACCAAAATGTGACACAGTAACTATATAATATGCTAAATATTGTAGAGTGGTTTGTAGAGACCAATTCTGCTTGGCGAGATTTCGTTTGTGAAGTATTTTGCTTTAATTATTGTTCACTATTATTTACACGTAACACTTTTGTACTGATGTCATCTCTAAGATGCGTTGTTTGATAAATGATTCCCGTATTCGGTATACTGTAGTTATGCTGATAAGTAGGTTTGTCTTTCATTTACTTTTAGAGTGCGTATGTATTTAGATGCTATTGTGTGCATTTTTGTATTACGTATAATTTTTAATGTGCATTATATTTTTTATTTTTATACATTTTATTATATTTTTAGGATATTTCAGAAGAAAATTATTCGCACGATGACATAGGCAGCGATAATGAGCGAGCTAGCGCTGATGATGATCAACATTCAGATGAAGTTGCTGAAGAAAATGAGCATAGTGATGATGATGGTGATGATGATGATGATACTGATGACGATGATGTTGATGATATTTCTCCTCAGCCATCTCGACGTAGAAGTTTGTGCTTTTTATTAGTTGTCATTTGCTGAATTAAAAGAGAAAAGTTTAGGTGGCAGACAAACGAAAAATTCTACTAGCACCGATAAAAAGGGAGTACGTACAAAAAGAGTTGCAGCTGCTCGAGTTTCTAGCTACGGTATAAAATTATGAATTTCATTAAATTCTATATTGATTATCTTATTACGTTAAGTAAAATATAGTTTATTACGAATAATATATCACGGTTTTCATCTACGGGAATATTTTTTTGTTTATGTTATGTGAAATTTTTAGCAGAAGAAGCTGATTTGCAAAATTTATCTACTGATGAAGATAGTGATGTTGAAGCATATGGTCGTAAAAAGAAATCAAATGTTTATGATGATGACGATTGGACAGGAGAAGATTCAGATAGTGATTTTGAAATGGAAATGAAGAAAGGAAAACCGGGAAAAAGTGGCACCAAAAGGGGTGGCGCTGTTAAGCGTGGTGTTGGACGTCCAAAGAGAGCTACTGCACGTCGTGGATCGGCTTCTAAACGGGCAGGTGTGAACGACTCGGATGAAGGTCTTTCCAATGATTCTGATAAATATATTCCTCGACCGAGCAAACGTCGTCAGGTAGCTTCTGAATCTTCAGAAAATGCATCTTGCTCTCCTGATGACGTGCCTGATTCTCAAAAAGCGGTAAAATTATCCTGTTTTATTTCTTGTATATTTATGTGTTTATGTTTGTATGTATGTATTTCTTTTCAGATAGACTCCTTTGAAGAGTAACGCAATGAAGAAATTGAATTTCAGTGGATGGATATGGTGGCTGTTCAGTCGCGGTTACCAGTTTACGCAGTTAGGTTATCGAAATCGTATTTTTTAATGGTCAAAATTGTATTTTCAACATATACTTTGTTTTTTTTTCATAGATAGTGCTTTATAATTGGCACATATTCTTATTATTAAGCTATTTTGTTAAGCTTTTTTTTATAATGATCTATGCTGATCATATATTTATTATTTTTCCGCTGAAATCTATTTTATTCGAAACATCGAGACGTCATAAATGAAGCCAGATTTTTGAAATACATGCATTCTCATTTATAGAGTAGTACAGTTCATCTGTGGCGTTATGTTGTACAATAAAAGTTCATTAGTAAATTATATTATTACTGCAATTATTTTATTATTATGCTCCAAATCGTAACTTATCCTATTAAACTATAAACAACAGCATAGATGTACTTCAGTTTAAAACATTTGTTACAGCACAGTTATTTGCTTAAGTAAATTTGAGAGAAATTTTCAGAAAAGATATTAAGAAACGAAATCCACTAAGCATTATGTCATTAATGCTTTGCATATAGTCTTAATGATGTGAGCATTTCCATTTTCGTTTACAATTCTCAAAAGTGAACTTTAACTGTTGTGTGGTTATTTAGTTAAAATACAGTATAGAGTATTTAAATTTAAAATCTGTAAAAAAAGTAAGTACAGTTTAGTTGGTTTATGTGTATGATGACTGGCTTTAAATTTTAACACTGTTATGAAATTCATGCAAATGTCTTAATATATTTGACTCATACTTAATTATAAATAACATTTACAGTAGGTAAACTTTAAGGAATGCTTGTTGTATAATAAAACTAGTTATGACACATTAACCTGTGTGAAAGGATTCCTTGGATGACTAATAGTGACGCTGTGAAAGAAAATTTATTATTTTTTTAATTTTTATATTAATTTTAGCGTTTCAACAATTATATATATTATTATTTAATTTAGAAATGTCAGCTTCGCGTGAGCGGAATGTTCCAATCAACATCATGCGTAAATCGTCAGTTGAAGAGATCAGCGATAGAATTGTTAACCTACTGGATGAGATTGAGAAGCGCGTTGAATCTTTGCGTGAAACTGCTACAGTGATGGAACAGGAGAAAGAGAACATTATTGAAATGCTAAGCACCGTACAAATGAATAAAGATTTACTTAAATTGAATCAGGGTATAAGGAGGAGTTGTTATTTACTTACGTATAGTATGAATAGTTTCATAATGCAGGTGCATATTTGGATGGCATATATGCATAATATTGTTTTATTAATTTTTTTGTTATAATATGTTGTATTTGTGCTTTTCAGGGGAAAAGGATGATATTGAAGCGACGGCGAATCGCTTGATAAATCGCTGTCGTGCCGTGCAAGTGAGTGTTGCCACGATCCGAAACTCTGAACAAGCTAAAGCATTGGAAATTGTAAACGAAAAAATTGAAGAACTTTTGAAGAAAATGCAAGAAGATATCAACACGTCAAGACAGGTGAAAGAATTTTTATTGTTGAAATTATTTATAATTATTTTGTTTCGATTTACATTTTTTTAATGAGGCAAAAGTGAAAACGAAAAGCAGTTTTTATGATTTTTTGTTTATTTGATTTACATCATACAAACAGAAGTGGTATGCATAGTTATTTGTAAGAGTGTGAAGCTTTGTTTTTTGTTTAATTCATTCACTTTGTAATTACATCAAATGTTGTAAATTTGAAGCGTTAAAAAACAAATTTGTATGAATGTTTATTATTTATTTATGCACCAGTAATGAAGTTTGTTTTGTAAATATGCGATTCATTTTTAATTTCAAACTGTAGACGTGCCAGACTTATCTCAACGCTTGCAATCCGGACAGTCCTACTGGACCGATTGATCAGAAATTTCAAGCAAATTTGATCGAATGTACTGCTGATGATCAAAAGAAGATTCGACGCCGTTTAGAACAGTTGCTCAACTTAATCGAACGATCTGAGAGAACCATCGACCAAGCATCGCTGTGACGATTGGTTGGTTATCAAGCGCCAATGCTGCTGAAAAATGTGTGAAAATTCATAGCCATTTTACGATGTAGCTGTTTGCAGGTTAGAAGGAAAAAAAAAGAAAAAAAAGTGCAACAATTATGGAGTTTTGCACGCTTTTCCAAATGTACCATACCTACAGCTTCGGGTGTGGACGAATTTTATTGCCTACCGTACGGCCAAATATGTTGGTTGCGGGTCCGGTTTGATCGTTGCCTTATTTCTTTCAGTTATTTCTTATCAAAAGTAGTCAAATATTAATAAAATTTTCGAATTTCAACGATTGATTTGTGTTATTGAGAAGAAAATGTACATCTGTTCATTTATTTTTAAAAATTAACTTTATCCTAGTGCATATGCTTGGCTTTTTATGTTTCATTTTCTGGTCTTCACCAGGCACATTCGACGTCACTGGTGAAGTTGTTGACCCGTTTGGTTGCAAATGAAGCACTTCGGAGAATACTTTACCGCCAATTGAAATGTCCTCGCCATTCGCTTTGTCAATGAATTGCAATACAGCCTTTTGGCGACGTAACATTAACGTTCTGCGGTATGTCACTAAATCACATAATTATTGAAACCATTGACGACAGCAGTTGAAATTTATAGACATATGTGGTTTAGTCTTTTAATTTTTGAAACTTGAGAATGTTAAAAAATGAAATAGTTTTTCAAAAAGAAAAACAAACTATGGAATTTGTAACAAAATATCCAGTTTATTAGTTTGAGTTTTTTTCTTTGTCCACGCGTGAATTTAAATTTATTTAAAAATTTCTGAAAACACTCGCTAGATTTTTTTTTAATCAACACTGGCTGTTACGTTTCCTCCTATATTCTGCTAAATGAGAATAATTTCAACTTGAGTTATAATTTAATTCCTGCATTACTTTTACTGTAATACACGTATTTGTTTTCTTAACTAATTAGAGTAATGTATTCATTTTTTCACAGGGTTTATAATTGGAAATGATGTAATTTTTTATTCTTTAAGATTTATATCCTACTGCTTCAATCTTCGCCACATAAACACTCCATTTCTATATTGTTCTATCCAAACTCAACTAATTGACCATCAGTTACATAATATCGTTTATTTTACGATAGTGAAGTTTCAATGATAAAATTACTGCATATATTTCATTATTTACATTAAAATTTTCAAGGAACTTCCTATTATTTTTTCCCATCGTTTCTAGAACTTGTAAAAACAAATAACATCAACCGTACAGTTGAAAGAAATGAATACCGTTGTGATAGTCAATCTAGCGAGAAACTTGACAGAACTTGAACATCAGTGAAAACTTTTTGTAGGACAAGTAGTGAAGGCGGGAAGAAGTTGCGTGCGTTGGTGTCGTCGGTCGGAACGAGCGAATGGTGATTTTGACGCAAACGAATGTGTACCCGTGTTGCTCACACCTTTCTATGTATATTCTCATGCACGAATATATCATAATAAAGTGTAGATGTGACGAAAGAATGCTACACTATGGTTTATTACGCATATTCTGATCCGTCCATTTATTTGGTATAGCAGCGTGCAATACTTCAACATGGTCATTTTTCAAACCGTAAGTTCAATTTTCTTCGTGCATGCCATTTAATTTATTTATAAAATTTTGGTTGCGCGCTTTGTGTTGATTCAGATTCTGAGCAGAAAAAGTTGGAAAAGAGAATAGGAAAAGTTTTACAAGTTGTAATTCAAAATTTTTTCTTTATCATTGTTTCTTATGATGAAAATTTGAGTTCTGAAAATTATCAAAGATACTTATATGTGTGTGTGCGGGAATAGTATTGAAGAGAAATGAAACGAGTATTGAAGAGAATTAGATCTGTATGTTTATAAATGAGGGTATGAGTGTGTTATTTATTGAGCAGTTTGAACATTGAGTAGTTCAACATCTTTTATTAATGGTTTGAAATGATTGAATTTCCAATTGTTTATTTACATATGCTCAACTGTTAACAACCAGAAAATCAGAAAACCAGTCGTTCATTTTGAAAATTGATTTGTTAAAAATCATTTATATATTATGATGTTATGAAAAAAAATTGAAGAAAACAACAACTTTTTCATATCTTCAACTTCGAATATGACACACACGCGTGTGAAATTTCAAAGAAAAAGTACGATGAATGCGGCATAGTGTTTGAAAATTTGGATGTGTATTTTTGCCTTAATTAGTCATTTTATCTGCACATTATACTCAGTATCAATATACTTGTAATTTAAAACAAGAAGAGAATATTTTTTACATAAGAAAATGGTTAACATGTAGCACTTACTTGAATGCATTATAAATAGTCCACCCCAAGCAATGCTCCAGAACCAACCAATGAGAAAGAACGTAACAGTGGCAAATTGAGAAACGCCAACGCAACAATTGATCAACATAGTGAGCAAGATTCGAGTTTCTCTGACTTCGAGACGTGGTTGACCAACCAATAGAATTGCCATACCGGCCAACACGGTTCCTTTGAATGGTGTTTCTTTTAAAGCATACTAATTTTGATTGGGACAGCTTACCGGAACCAGGCAACAGCAGATTCAGCAAAAAGCAGACAATCGCTATTGGTAAAGGCAAGAATGGAATGGCAGCGTAGATCAGTGATTCATTGATTGCTTTACGATCTCTGGCTGTTTGGGCAATGCTAGCTGGCTTTGCTTGATTTTCTTCAACAATTTCACCAATTGGTGTATTATTCGTATGTACAGGATCGACAACAGTTACTACCACAGCATCGGTGGAACTTTTTTGAAAGTTCGCTCCACGCGATGTTCCACTGGATACTGTTGTCGGTAGTGGTGGATTAGTCGTCAGCGACAACGATGTGAAATTATCTTTTGACAAATTCAGCTCGCCACTTTGGGTTACCTCAGCCGCGGCTACTTTAGCGGACGATTGCTTAACTCTGTTTAAACCGAATCTCAACGCTTGTTGTAAAGCGTTTGGTGTTGGCACCATGGGCACAAATCTCCCAAAAAAAAGCGAAAAGTGGAAAAGTGTTAGATCAGTCTGCAAAGCGGATTTTTGATCAACACAACGGCAGCCAAAAGAGCCAACCCGTCTGCAATGGATAAATGATAATACAGTGTGCATTGCAATATTTCAACCAAATGGTCACTAATTGCCGGTCTGCATGCTTTGTCCATATCGACGGGAGTTGATTGATTCGAACCGTTATTGACACAACGATTAACACATCGGTGTTTTGTTTAATCATTTTTCTTTGTTTCACTGCATTTTCAAACATGTTCTATCTAAAGTTAATGCATTTTGAACATTGATGTTTTTTCCTTTATTTTTTTTTCTTTTAATTAGTGGAAGAAATTAGTTTAAAATTTTCAATTTCAACTTATGAAAAAGGAAAAATATATTGATGAATGTATATATACATATTCATGTAATTTCCTTTCTGAATTTTTTTTTCAATAAGAAAAAATGAGAATAAGCAATTTGATGGAGGTGGTGTTTTTTCTAATTTTTTTGAGATTTTAATTTAAATTGTGCATATGATAATTGGTGATAAAATAATATCATTAATATGAATTTGGATGATTGTATGAATTGCTTGTTGTGGTATTCTCTTTCATTATATGCAGTTGTTGTCGATTTGAATGACCAGTGAATTGTGAGCATGAGAACATTGAATCAGTCTGTATAATTTTTTGCGTATTCATAGAATAAATAGTGTAATAATAGTTGAGGCAAACAGTTATCAAATGATTGATGCAGGTGCTAATGTCGGCACATTCTAGAGTGAGTATATGATTGATAGAAGGCTTTGAAATATTTGAGAAAGTTCAATAAAACTTAAGTGAACTTTTCAGTGCGAAAATAATAATTTTCTACTTTATACAATATGTACTTAAGAATGAAATACATAACAGATTTTTAAGATATTGGCTGCAGTTTCAATCAAAGTGATCATGTGTCAAACTGAAAAGTTGATTATTTAATAAATGAGTTTTATGTACCTGCGTATCTTTATATTTTTTACAAGGTGAAATTTCTATGTATTGATTTATTCACACAGTGTACGAATGCTTAATATTTATTGTTTAATATGATGTATTTATTCCAAATTTTATTATTAAAACATAACGCGTATAACAAACAGCTCAGCGGTTTAGTGGTATTTTATGCATTCCTTGACTCTGTAGTAAGAGAAAATTTTAATTTTGCATAAAAATGAATATGATTTAATTATTCTATTGTTATATGTATTATAAAGAATTTACTACAATGTTCACATTATATTGTTGCATTTAAACATTGCATTTTTATATTTTAAAATTATGTGTAATAGATGTATTATAACGGAGAAAATAATTGAACATGAGTATATTTTGGATGGAGCTGCTTTTTATGAAATAATAATAATAGTGTAAATGGGAAATGCATTTGTAAAAATAAAAATGCACCATCTGGTGTTGAGTGATGAATTTCCATTTTGCTGTGATTGATCTTCGCATCGTCTGCTGCTTTGCTTCATTGTGCACAATTTCAGTTGTCGATGTTGCAATTGCAATTACCGAAGCTCGGGGCTTTGTTCCTTTTAACTGGTCGGCTTTTTCAATTGTTGGTTTGAATTTGCAAATCTCTGCTTTTAATCAATCCCTGAGAGACAAAAGTTTCAACGCTGATGAGTCGAGTATATTTGTTATATTACAATCAAAGTGCAAATCAATAATCCCTTCCGTCTAAAAATGAAATTGAACAGGTCGTCACTAACACAATCGACAAATAAATCTATCAAGCTGTTGTTGTTCTTGTTAAGCGATCTGCTGTTGCTATATATTTTTTTCATTTTATTCCATATTTCAATATTGTTTGTGCAATTATTATTATTCTTATTAGTGTTGAATGGGAGATTTTATTAATTTCCATTTCAACTTCCATTTTCTTTGGTAGATTTTTCTCTCGAAAACATAACATAGTTAAGCAATCTTTAAAGTTTGTTTATTTTTTTGAAATTTTTTTTTAATTATTGACACCTATTGCGTAATGCTCATACTTGGCACAACCTGATACTTGACGGTTTTGAACAAATTGTTCACTATTCAAACTGATTTTTTAATTCAATTTCAACAAAATATCTTATAAAATTATTTTTGATCTCTTTCATTTATAATTGTTGGTGTGAGAGGAAATTTGTCATTTTTTCGTCACAATTTTAATAACCGTAAGATAGTAATTTTTTAAATTGAACTCTCTTTTCATGTTAGTGTAATTTAATTTCTGATTCTTGTCTTTTAATTTGCTTTCATTGATCTTATGAATTAGTTAGGTGGAAAAAAACTGTTTTTTTTATTTTAATGCGTATATCGCGTGATTATGGGAGAGAATGATGTGAAATGAGTTGTTGTTGGCATTTTTTCCGTAAGTTGAAATGCATTTAAGAAGAAAAGCAACAGCTTTGGATTAAGGGGAGTGGTCGATAAAATAATTCGAGCATGTTCACGTGTTAGTAATGTTCATAAGATATTTTGCTTTATTATAAAAGCTAAGAACAGAATTGGCTTCATATGCAGCTGGCGTTTGTGATTCAATTGATGACGTTGATCTGATTTTAACCTTTTTAATATATTGGAACCTTGACTCACGTGTTGATTAGCTTCGCTATAAAACCTAGTCTGATCGTAACCTTGATAAATATAGGCTAGCTTCTTGGTTTCATTTCTGTAATTTTCTGTAAAGATGTTGCTTCCAACGTGCAGATCATCTACGAAGGGAATCACCTTCGCTCTAATTGAAATTATTATTTCCAGCAAGTTTGACTGGTCTTGTGATTAGCTTCAAAGCCGGTAATTTGATGATGACTAATTTTTACACTTTGCATTGCAATTCAGTTAGCACAAAGAAATAAACAGAATAAACGCACAATTTACTTTAGCAACAATTGCAAGTGATCTTTTTTTTTAAGTGTTAATTTGTTTGGGTCTTTTCATTTGTGATTTATTTGATTAAAAATCATCAATTTGCCTGAGCATCACAGCATATGGAATGATATTTGTTGTTTATTTATATTTTAGTTTTTAATTTTAATTAGTTCAGTGGAAAGTGATAAAGCAGATTGTAAATTACTTGTTATTGCTAAAGTTGTTATTTTTTTTTATTCATTTCAACATTCTATTATAAATGTAACCTTGAAATATTAAAAGAAAAGAGAAATATTGAATTGAATTTAATGAAAATAAGATGTTATTATTATTTTTTGAATAACACTTGTTGCATTTATTTATTAATTCTGTTTTATTTATTTCATTCGTTACCATCCATAAGAAAAAAAATCAATATGAACGAAAGGATTGACGTTAAGCCGTTATTAAAAGCCGTTGGGAAGTAATGATCCGTTTCAGCATTTTCTTTATCAGGAAGGTTTTCATTTTTACTAATCTGACAAATTTGTCAAATTTTTCTTTGAGCTTTAATTTAAAATTTTCATATCAAATTTATATATACCATTTGAGCATATCTTTTTATCAGTATTTCATTGATTTAGTGAAATTTTAATTTGATACGAGTTGAGGCTGTTTAACTCTACTACTGAGGCTAACTTTTTTACTACTTCAGGTGTGCTGATAGTGTGTAATATTAAGCTAAGAATTTTTGTAAATATTGAAGTGGGATATTTTTATTTTTCTGCTGCTATAAATTTGTTTTGGAGAACTGTATCGACAATTTAAATATTGTCATGATTTTTATGAGCTATCCTGCTGTTAGGTCACTGCCAAGTACTGAAAATTGAAAGTTATTTTTCTTCTACAATATCAGCATGTGATAAAGATTTTTAAGCACAACAACTTCTTGCTGTGCGTTTTGCACTTTTGAAGTCTTTGAAAAATTACGACAGACAGACACCACCATGGTTGGCTGGTTGGTTATTGGATAGGTAAATTGGAAAAGCAACTGTTTTCCTGCCATCCATGGCAACATACGACTAAATGTAGGTGCGGTTTGAGGGGTAGGTGTTGAGAGAGGGGGAGAGAGGAAAGAAAGTTCAAATTTCTTGCATAACTGTGCAATAATATGACGAGAGGACAGATTGGACTGGAATTGCTTGTGATGGAAAAGAAAAGTTGTTGAGCTATATATATATATTTATATATATAAGCTTGGAGAAGAGAAAAAATATTTGCAAGCGTTTTATTTGAAGATTTCGTTGTAGCAATTAAGGACGGGAAGTTGAAAAGCTTGAACTGGTTTAGCCACCTGCTTGATCAGTTTTACGACCCAGCAAAGCTGCATGAAATAGAAGCCATAAATTCTGAATTCGAGCAATCGGGATTGTTTCAAATGCCGCAAGGCGGAAAGATTGTCAAGGAAGATTGTTTCAGTTCAAGTTCAACCATTCGTCTATTTCTTATTTCCTTTTGATCTTCATCCGTTTAATTGATGCTACACCAGAAATTGATGCGCTTGCATAAAATTTTCTCCCCTCCAACAGCACATATATATATATATATATATATACCTTGTACACTTTTCAATTGTTGCTTTTCATTGACAAAAGGAGAATAATTTTAATTTCTATTGCCACATGAGGATGTCAAATTTGGCTTAATTTTCAGCTAAAATAGATTCCCAACTCTCTGAGGAATCCGCTGACTGAAAGAGCAGGCAGAGTAGTGAACTTTGTGTAGCATATTTTCAAGAGAACAAAATCCCTCCGGCGTGACTTCTGTGCTTCATTCTTCTCATTCTTGCAAACAATTATGAGTAATTTTCTGCGAACAATTATACTTTGCCATTGCATTTGACTAAGTTATGCTTTCATTATATTTTATTTATTTTTTTTTCTTATAATTAAAATTTAACATTATAGTGATGATGATTGAATTTAACTTTGTGAAAATTTTTATGCAACTAAATGTTACTTATTAGAAATGAATAATTAATTGCTTCTTTTAAGCAAAGGTTCAACTGTAAGATATTTTTTGCTGCACAGCTTATCTGGCTTTTTAATTCATTGAATTCTTCAAACTTTTACTACTGTATACGTCTGAAAAAGGTATTTCTACTTTCTTGATTTGATGTTGTTATATTTTTTTTTCCACTTTTTGTACAACTTTCAGAAGTTTCTCATTTTTTACTGTCTATTATTGTAACTAATTGTATGTTAAGTAGCAGTGTATTAACAGCATTTAAAATGAGAAATAAGTAAATTAACTTTTTTATTTTTTAAACTAATTGGTTGTTCTTGTGGAATACAACACACAAAACCATCAGAAATGATGATGAAGCTTTGCTGACTTGGTGGTTGACTGTAATACATTTTATGTTGGTATTTCATATATTGTTGATTTGATTTTTTTTTTAAATGTAGATTTTTTATAATTTCTATTGTGTACGTTTTCAGATGAGTACATTAAGAATATAGATGCTTAGTTTGTCTTCTTCCTAGGTAACGTTGCATTTAGCCATTTTTCATTGATAATCAGTGATGACATTTGTTTGCTAAAATTGTTCAGTGTGATTGAATAATACATTCATTTTTCAGCAGATTTGTTTACCTAGGTTGAATTCAGTTCTGAGCTTTTGTTAAATTTGCTTACATTCCTTTCATGCAATTTTTTCCAATTTGCATTGAGAAGTGGTGAAAAAAGTCTTGGAAAGTTTTGCAAAATTGTCAATATAGAGCTTTCTTGACATGTGCCAGGAATTGATTGGCATTATAAGGAAAGCTACTGCGCTTTTGCTACCTGTGTCATCTGTCGAATTAGCCTTGTGAGAGGAATTTGTGTGTCTGTGTGTATATATATCTATATCTGTGTCTGTGTGCACTTATTAACAGTGCTTATTTTTGACGCAGGTGTCATAATTGCCAGGTATGAATTTGAACGTTTTTATTCTTTTCTATTATGCTCTCATATAAGCCATAATTGTTCAATGTGACAAAATTCTTCAATCACATTGTTACTAGTATGTTTTCAGCAGCACGTAAGCGTGAAGTGATGATAATTGTATTCAGTGTGCTTGGATGAATGGATAATATGTATAATCGAATAAGTGAAGGGGCAATAAATGGGTTTTCTAATGGGTCAAGTGTTCTTATTGCACTTTTTTACACTTAAACTGGTAGGTCGAAAAACAGAGTACGACAATTTTTTGTCACATTTATTTCATCCAGCAAAAATCTGCTTCCTATTTATTTGGTGTAAGCGTAGGCTATTTGTGTTTTTTTTTATTTGTTTACCTTCATTGTTTTAATGTTTACTTTTTTTTTAATTTTAATTTATTGCATTTAACTTCAACTTTTTAATGATAATTATATTTATCTTGTTTGCGTTGAATTACGTTTTCACGTTGCAATGCGTAAGATGTGTAATTCACGTTGCTTAGTATTCTTATAAATTTATTTCATTCTTCAGGCAGCGCAAAAATTTTGGCAACCCTTTCTCTTCTCGTCGATTCATTAGCAAGCCGATATTATCTAGCACTGAATGCTTGTTTTCGTTCGAATTAGTTTTAGTGATTTGTTGCTCTTTTGTGCAGAATGACGAAATTTTGCTATGGAGGATATCTCATACAAATTTGCAATTATTGCAAACATTATTTTTTGTTTAAAATTTTTTTTTTGAATTTTATTTTTTTGTAAAATAATTTTCACATGATTTTGTTTATTAATACAATTTGCAGTGAACATGAAAATGACGTTGCAATAATATATCCTTTTTAAAGAGTATTGCAAATCGTCTTCAAATGAAGCTCTTTATCTCAGTAGGTCATTGGATCAACAGCATCATCTCTCGCGTGTTTTTAACATGTTTGGACGTGAAATATTTAATGTCAGATTTGGTGACCAGTTGGTTCGGTTTTAGTCGTTATAGTTTTATTTAAACTACCCATTAAATTTGGCATTTGGCCCGTGTGCACGTACGTACATCTGTGCATATGCCGTATGAAAATTGAGAAGGTAACGAACTGTGATTGATTATCCTTTATCCTCAACGATGATGCGCTTTTTCATCGACTACGTGTGTTTTGTGTCTAGTTTTTCATGCATATTTTTTTTATTCGACTTTTATAATAATTTATTCATTTCTACTATCTACGACAGAGGTTATGCAAAAGAATTGGAATTTCACTGAAATTGTTATGCTTTATTTGAAGTGTAGGCCTGTTTTGAAAATTTTGAACATTGATTAATTACAATTGCTAATTTACTGCTTAATTAAGAAGCGAATATGACTAATAAAATGAGAGAAAGCAGACTTTGAATGAGCATAGCATAATGTTTTTACTTTGCACTTGTCACTTGATTGTCACTTTGTTCATTATTTCATTAGCAAATGGTATATATATATATAAGTTGAAAAGCTTATTTATTAATGTTGTTTTCATTTTTGAAGTTATTTATTGTGTATTGCGTTGCATTTATTCAGAAGTGGCTTTATTTCATTTCATAAATGCATTTAAATTAATACATTTATTGAAGGAAATTAGTAAGTATATATGTATGTATTCAAGACATTAATAAAGAACATTTGTGGGTTAAAATTCGACGTCGTTCAATGGCAGCTTTTTAGTCAACTTTAAATTTATCTGTTTTTCAATTTATACATTTAATGCAAGATTATCATCGATTTATTTGTGTTTGCTTCAAAAAAAGCTAAAGGTAGAAGCATGTTTGCTTTTTAAAAGCAAATTTGTTCTTACATTGCCGAAGGTCAACTAACTCTCTTGCACAGTTTTATCTGAAAACTTTTCCAAACAACAGACCTGTATATTGAGCCATCTCTATCTAGCATTGCAGTTTTAGTTGACGCGTGTTATTTCTGTTACAGACAAACGATTTTCAGTAGTGGTACTTTAGCATATCTTTTTTGAACTGCAATTGGAATATGTTAATCTGCTGTTTAGTTTTGGTGAAGGTGTTCCATTGGTTTTCTGTTTGTTTTATTGTACACTTTTGTTATCATCTCTTTGCCAGAAAGAAACTTTCAGCTTTTTTTTTTGCATCATGTATGAAGCTGGTGATAAAATCACTGTTTAATGTGTTTTGTTTTAGAACAGAGATTGTGATTGGCATAAGGTTCAACGGAGTCATTTTTCGTGAAATTGTACTCGTTATTATTATTACATTGTTTTATCTAGCCATTGCTAGATCATATTGCATGTCGTGCTCAATTGAGTATGAAATGTGTATAATTAGAAAGTGAATGGATCATTTTAATGATAAGAATATTTCACTGAAAGAGGGAATTGAGGGAAGCGAAAGGAAATTTTTTTTTTTACAAAACTGCAATGTTGTATTTAATTTATAGATTAAGTTGAACTGAGAACTCTCTCGCCACTACTATGCACTATACCGTCAAAACACACTATGCAGCAGTATTGTTTGCTTGCAACAATTGGTTTTGGCATTTTTATTGCACTTTTTAAATCTTAATAATCCTTTTTCCTATGATGGAATTAGCAATTTCGAGTGTATCTTTATTCTTTCTTTTTTTTTTTTTTTAATATTTATATACATTCTTTTTTGGTCATGAGCTGCAAATATATTGAGCATTAGCAAACAGATAAAGTGCACTTGGCTAATTTGCCGACAAACGGTCGCCGTTCAGAAAACAGCTTGACCAAGTTCAGGGTGATGATGACCCCTGACAGCGACGCTTGTAATCTAACAAAGCGTGACATTAATCGCCCTGATGGCGACAGTATGGCGCCGTTAGATGGCGCTGTGGTCATTCTATTAAGCCATCTATCTAGCATTGCGCTTTTAGTTGACGCGTGTTATTTCTGTTGCAACTGCCGTTGCCGATAGGTGGAAGCGTTATTATTATTATTATTATTATTATTATTGTTGTTGTTGTTGTTGTTGTTGTTGTTGTTGTTGTTAAATTTTAGTTGATTTGAGTGCATTTTGATTTTTGGAGATTTTTATTTCATTTTCAGAGTCGACGATTTTACGACAGCATCTGTTCGCCAAGAGCCTTTGACAACAGAGATATTAGGAAAGGAAAAGGGGCAAAAAGGGAAATAATTGAGAAATACGAAAAGAAGAAGAAGAAGAATAAGATAAAGAGGATCCAGAATGGAAGAAGAACTACGATGCCCTGTGTGCAAGGTGTTTTTTGTCAATCCGGTACTGCTTCCTTGCAGTCATTCGTTGTGTCTGAGCTGTGCGTTGAGTGTGCAGACGTTGACGAGAACCAACCGTGTGGAACAGTCGAATCCAATACTGACCACTGTTCACCACAACATCCATCATGGTCAATCTCCAACAGTGTGCTTGTCCAGTCCGGACAGCGGCTCGATCAGCAGTGGCGATGCGGCTAGTGTGTTTGCGGCCAGTGAACCTGACAGCGTGTTCGAAGAGTGCGACCGAAGCTCGTTGGCTTCATCCGAAACTACCGACTCTGGTGTGATGATGTGCATCAACAGTCGACCGAGCAGTCTGCTCGGTGGTTACACACTGACTTGTCCGGCTTGTCAGAAGAACAGCTGGTTGGGCGACGAAGGTGCCCAAGCTTTGCCGAGAAACCGCGCCCTCTCCAATGTTGTATTGCGTTATTGTTCCCGTACGACTGTCGCTGATCTCCGTCAACAGCCACCACCAGCCGGTGGTTTCACATGCCAACTTTGTGAACAGCAACCGTCGAAATTAGCCACGGTTCGTTGTGAGCATTGTTCAATTGCATACTGTCAACAGTGCTTACGCGACTGTCATCCGGCCAGGGGTCCATTGGCTAAACATCAGCTTACCTCGTTGACGACGACCGTTTCGAAAATGTTACCCCCGGCTACGAGTACAGCAGCCGATGTCCGATGCTCTGAACATAGCACACAGTCGGTGTCGCTTTACTGCATGGCATGCAAAATTGCACTATGCACTGCCTGCGTCAAGGATCAAGATGATCAACGTCACGCCGGTCATGATCTGCAACCTCTTGCCACCGTCTGCAAAATTCAGAAGGTAAGAAAAAAGAATTTTTTTTCTCCCCTTCATTTGAAACCATAATCTATTTTATTTGCATAATCTCGTGTCAGTTGGGTTGTTAATTATTCATTCATTCATATTCATATTACACTCGCTGTGTTTTGTCATCATCACTTTCCTTTCTGTGCCAGACGCTGACAGGAACATATAAATAAGATGACGACGACGACTATAAGCAAGAATAATCAATCGTTGTTCTTGTGTTATTTTTTTCTTTTCTTTTTTTCTCAATATAAGGAATATAAGGCATTACATTACTTGCTGGCTGGCTGGCTGGCTAGCTTTTCAGCACGGAGATGATCCTTACACTGAGATTGTGATTGTTGTTGCATTACATTCGAAAGTCCCAACTAGTCAATAATGAGCAATTTTGATCAGCCATCAGTATGCTGGGGGCGAAGATGAAAAAGGAAAAGCGTGTGAATTTTTCAAGTGAGGATAAGCAAGCTCTGACCTAGATTATGTGTGATTAGTCAGTTAGCTGGATTAGATTGTTAATTGCAGCGGTCAGTCAATCAAAGGGAAAGGCGTTGCACCTCCTGCGGAAGCGTTTCGCCTCTTTGTCATTAGCTGCCTGTTGTTGGCGTGAGAATTTATTTATGCTCAACTATGAGGAGGATAGAAGCTGAGCGCATCATCTGATTTTGTTTTACTCTTGCACTAAGCACATTCACTCTCTCTGCATGTGTATTCTTCTTCTTCTTCTTCTTCTTCTTGGGCTTAATTTATTCACATTACCTCATCCATGTTTGATAACATGATGAAAAGAAATCTTTTTTTCTTTTTAATTTTCATTGTTTCTTCAAATGGAGGGCAGCTGTTTATGCTGGCAAATGCTTAAATTTATTGCTTGAAGACACTTGAGCAAGCGAAAATCAAATGATAAATGAACAGTTTTCATGAATTTATATTTACTCATTGATTAGCATTATCTTATGTTTGACTTTTAAATATGAATATAAATTTGAATATTGTCTTTTTACAAGAATATCTTAACTGTAATAACATGTAAATCATGTATACGTTGAGAGAGTGAGTGAGTGAGGCATTTGAAATTGAAGCCACATGTCAAATGGAAAATATTTGATTGCAAGATAGTTCAATTGCTGCTGTTTGACCTCATCATTATAACACAGTTCAAAGCATGTTTTCAGTCTCTTCAAATATTAATTAAACGAGGCAAGACTTGCGATTGCAGTTGATTGCATTGTTAGCAAGTTAGCAATTTCATTGATATGAACTGATGAATTGGAAATTCGCATGCGAATTGTAGGTGTGAAAAGTTAACTTTTGCATCAGTATTAATCAAGTGGCCCAGAAGGTAGTGTGTGAGCAATTTGACGTAATTGTTTGTCAGTCAAGAAGCGCCTGTTGTTAGCGCTCATTATTTCTTAGTGGGTAGCTATTGACTGGAGGGCATTTTTCAAAAATTTGAAAATGTCAGTGTTTAACACTGATAACACACCTTCTTATAGCTTAGATACAATGCACTTTGATATGGAAATGTTTTTTCTGTTATTACTTCTCATATGCTCAAGCATTGTAAAAAAAGACACACGCTTCAGTGTGCTAATTTGTCTGGTTAGAATGGATGATGATGATGGATGGATATGATTGATAGCACTAGACTTTGAGATGTTGTAAATGAAGCGTGAGGTCGTATTAGTTGGGCAATTAGATGGCGCCGAACCCCTGCTGCCTGATAGATAGGTGTGATGAAGTCCACGTGGACGCCGGCCCGGTCGGGTCGCTTTCCTGTCGTGCAGGTGCCAATTGCCGGCGTAACAGGCAGCGTGCCTCTGACCTACCGGTCAATGTTATTGCTATTGAGCTTAGGCAGATGGTGACCGGCAGTGAACAGCGAATGGCACCGGTCCCTGAAGAGAGCTGGCGACTTGTAGTCGCCATCATTGATCGACCGGTCAATCGTCAATTTTAATCGAAACACTCCGTTTTTGTCTCACGAGTTCTGTATGACAGAAATGATCACGTTTGATCCATCTGTGTCGCTTTTCATCGTTTGACTTTCTATAAAATAGTTAATGCATCTAATGTGCACCACAACCGTCACGCTTGTCACTTGGGTACGTCGGCCTGAAAATCACTTTCATTGTTTATTTGAATTTCTTTTGTGCAAAACGGAAGGCGTCCTCTTTTAGGCCATTTGCTTGCAGTACATTTATATATTCATTTGTACGATGCTTGTTTGTGCTGCATGTGTATTTTCCTTGCCACGCCCTCTATTTGAAATGGCAGATAAGAGATGAAAATGAGCACAATATGAGTTATTGGAAGAAGGAATAATAACATATAAAATAGAAAGAATGGTGAAAGGTGAAATTGAAAACAAAAAGAAAATGAATGAAATGAAGCCTTTTTATTTTTTTTAATATTATTATTCTATAATTTATGTGGTAAAGTTTAAACAAAAAATAAATATAGGCATTTATTTATTTATGTAAAATATGCTTTGCTGAATAATTGGGAACATATTTTGCACTGAGTGTAGTCTACGATTGTTATCTATCGTTTAAAATATTTGAATAGATGTGAAGCTATATGGGTGAAAAATGCAAATTTAAAAATGAATTGTGAATTGATAGCATCGCTTTTTGATATTGTTTTTATTATTCATTATAAAAGGGTTTTGCTAATGAGGAAAAGTGTGGAAAAATGTTTCTGATGATTGGAATATTTTTAGAATAATTCCAGTTGAAAGATTATTGAATAAAGAAAAAAAAATAAAAAGAGGTGTAGATATATATTTGTCATAAGAAGGAATGGAGCCGTTAATTTCATATTCTTTTATAAGGGGACGAGAGTTTTTCATCGATTATTGTGTTTGTTGGTATGCAGATGTGCTTGTTGATTAGTGTTGTTATTGATTCAGTTTTTCTCTTTTGCTTGTAGAATTTTAAAATAAATCTTATTTTCTGGAAACATTTAAAAATAGAATATAATATGCATTGTTGCTTGAGAAATTGATTGTTTGATGATTATACATATTTTGTTGAATGGTTGGTTGCTTTCATTTACATGATCCGTTATATTTCAATATTTCTTATTGATTTTTCGCGTTTAATTTCTATGAACTTTTTTTTTTAATTTGTATGAAATTTTTTCCTGGCAATACAGAATTATTAATTTTCAGACAGAACTGTCGCAAACTCTGCAATCGTTGTCTGAAAAGGCAAAAACAGCTACGGAAAATTTGGCTCGTTTGAAGCAACTCAACGACAAGGTGCAGGTAAGAACGATTTTGTAATCCGGTCGTGAATGTGAAAATAGCATCATCACATCATATTGATTAGTTGTGAGTTATATTGCTATTTAATTGGGTAAAAACATATCATTTGGTAATTTGGGATAGGCGAAGGCAAAATTGCATTGAAACTTTTCTAGCGGGGTTGTTCTGTTGTAGAGTTTAAGGAAGTGTGATTAGCAATTTGTGCAATTCATTTGTTGTTGGCCGTTTGCCATTGACCATGACCGATCAAGCTTGACTGACTGACTGACTGGCTGGATGTAGTTTGATCAGGCAAATGGAAAGAGAAAGATTAAGGGAGGGGGAGGGGATTTTTCTTTATGCTCTCTTTGCCCAGTTTTTCATATTCTACATCTCAATTAGGCATCGTGTTAGGAGGTTTGTAGTGAGTGGTAGCGTTGTTGGCGCTTTGCTAGTATTATTCAATTTTACCCAAGGCTTTTGCTCCAAGTCCAATTTCTATTCTCTTTTGCAGACCAACTCGGTGGATTTCGAGGCTCTCATAGTCACTCAATGCGACAAGCTAATAGTGGCCATCGAACAACGCAAACAAGAATTGTTGGATTTGGCGTTGCGAGAGAAAGAGACCAAGGTGAGAGCAAATTGGTTTGGTTGTACTGGGTTTTTGTATTTTGTTGTGTTCATTTCCGGATAACCTGGGAAGGTCGGATGCTCACACGCATGTTTTATAATTTACAATAATAATAATCATAATCATTTTTATTTTCATTTACAATGTTTTGTACTTGTAATGTTATTGTGTTATTATTTTATTTTAGAATCAGTTGTTTCGTGATCAAATCTCTAATTGTACCAATCAATTGCAAAAGACGACTGGTTTGGTGCAATTTTGCATTGAAGCTTTGAAAGAGGTTGATCCAATTGCTTTTATTCAGGTTAGTGCATTGCTTTGATATGAATTTTTTTTTCTTTAGATTGAAATTTATTACAATAATACAATACATGTATATAGCATGATACGTTTTTAGAAAGAATAAATTTAATTAGTAAGATTATTGATTACGTTTTTTTCAGATGTCTTTTAGTAGTCTGTAGTTATGTGAATAATATTTTTATACTTTAAATAATTTTACATTTCACAAATGATCATCTGTAAATGTATGTATCAGGTAACTTTTTGAAACTGAACCATAAGTGAACGTTCGTTTTGAAATTGATATTGATGAACTTTTTTTTGCTGTTTCAATGCAAACATTGATCACATTTGAACAATCAAGAGGGGAAAAATATATAAATGCAGTGAATAAAGAATGTTGTTCAACGCGCGTAACTTTGCTGCTAGAAATTTAATTAATTTCAAGCCCGTTGGGTGCCTTCAGTTTTATTTATATATTAATAGATTTCACCGGCTCTGATCCATCGCGTGTCCAACATGGAATTGATTTGGCGCAAGGAACTCCAGGCTGACATAGAGAATGTGTCACCAGAATTTGAATTAACTTTAGACGTACAGCCAGTCACAGCTGCCATCAATCAACTCAACTTTGTCCAACTGAAAAGTAAAAGCAATTAATATTTAACATTTTCTTAACTATTTATTTCTGTTTGCAATTATTGCCTTCATTGAATAATATTATTTCATTATCTTATTATTTAAACATTGGTTTGTTTATTAGAAAAATTTCTTATAATTCAATGTTGCTTATTTGATAATTTCATTATTTTTAAACTATAGTTCCGGAATGTCCAACAATAATTACCGAAGCTTGCAGTGCTCAAAATAATTCTGTTACAATTATGTGGAAAGCACCGCTGAATTCTTATATAGAAGGGTACATTTTGGAAATTGACGACGGTCACGGTGATGGCAATTTCAAGGTATTTCTTTTTTTTTTTATTAGAAAAATCATAAATCAATTAAAAATAACTTTAAAAAAATTTGAACAGGAAGTTTACGTTGGTTCGGACACAGCATGCAATGTTGATAATTTGCATTACAACTCAGTCTACCTCGCTCGAGTTAAAGCATACAATATGATCGGCGAAGGCAACTACTCCCAGTGCATACGGTTGCATACTGCTGGCTGTATGTATTTTCTTATTTCCTGATATTTTACATTTCACTATGATGATGTGGTTTAAAATATTTTTTGATAGGTACTATAATTTATTAGTTGTTCTTTTTTTTTAGCTGCGTGGTTTCAATTCAAGCCCAACGGCTCAAATTGCGAAGCAGTATTTGACCAAGAAAATACCACCTTAAGCAGTACTTCATTGAACTACAGTGTTGTACTTGGAACAGTCTGTTTCACTCGCGGTCGTCACTATTGGGAAGTGTCTGTAGACCGACGGGATGCCAGTGCTGATATTATTGTAGGAATAGCTACTTCAAAAGTTTCCAAAAACATGATGTTAGGTATGGATCTTCTATTTGAATTATTGAAAGATGAAGAAAAAATTTTTAATTTATAGATTGAACTTATTTATTTATTATCTTTTTATTTCAGGGAAAGATGAACACGGTTGGTCAATGTACATTGACGAAGAGCGTTCTTGGTATTTGCATGCCGAGATGCATCACGGTCGAGTGGATGGCGGTGCATCTGTCGGGTCAGTTATTGGAATATTGCTAGATTGTGATGCGCAGACGTTGGATTTTTACGTTGATGGTCGTAAGCAAACTTCTGAACTGGCATTCCGGTATGGTTGTTATTAAAGAACATTTTTCCTTTTGCCTTTTAATTTTAATAAGGAAATTTTTAGGAATCTTCCTAGATCTGTTTTTTATCCTGCCTTTTCTGTTAATCGCAATGTACAAATTACGTTGCATTCTGGAATTGAACCGCCTGATTTTTGCAATAATCAAGAATCGTTGTCAAAACGATTGCAGAAACGATTTAACATCTGAGAAGTTTTCATATTATAATTATTTTATAAAATTGCTATTTTTTTTCAATAATAACTGCCATCTACTTATAAACTACTATTATTATATTAATTGTTTTTCTATGTTTTTCATTTACATTGTGCCGCTGTGTATTATTGATTAGCCTCTTTCTTTGGTTACTTTTGCAATAAAAAATTTATATATATTTATTTATTTATATTATATTTTTTTTTTATTTTATAGATACTCGATTTATGCTGCTTGTTGTTGTTGTTGTTGTTAAGTTGCTTATAAAGCACACAAGTGTTAACAAATAACAAGCGTTTCATTTTTTTGGGGATATTCTGCCGAAGTCAGTTGTGGTTTGCAAGTTTAAGCCAGCCGGTGCCGAAGGGAGGAGATTAGTACATAGGATTTAAATGACTTTGGGAGGAGTCTGACAGATATAGATGTATGGTAAGTTGACACCAGAGCTTGTGAAATTTTAGAGCAATTATCCGGCGTCGAAGAGGTTCACTGACATCGATCCTCTCTTGACGCTTCATTGAAAGCTGATTCCAATGTTGGCTGTTTTTTCCACAACATTTGCCCAAATTGAAGATGCTACCGAGAAATTAGATATTTTTCACTTCTTCCATCGCACCAGCAGCAGCTGTGTGTCTAACTGTGTTTGTGAATTGTCAGGCGAGCGTTTTCTCGTAAGCAGTGTTTTTCGTTGCTTATAAAATCACCAGGTTCCGATATATAAAAGTTATTTATTTTCATAAATAAGAGATTCAATTTCTTTTCGCTTGTTTTTTTTTAGTCAAGTGCATAATGATTTAAAAATATCACAGCAACAGCAAATATCAAAGCAAACAAGCCGGATCAAGCCTGAATTCATTCAACTTGATAAGATTACTCGAGATCAAATTTGAATATTTACTGCACTGATACTGCATTGACGTGTTTTCCTACTGTACAGAGCTTTAGTTGAACAAAGCAACTTCGCTGCGGTTGACGCTATAATTAATCATTTTTGAACGTTGTTGATTCAGCTATTGAGTTAAAACTTAAAACACGACTGTACTAATTGAACTGTATATTTTTAGAATGCATAGGGAAAACAGTTGTCAGCGCAAATTAATGAAAAAACAAATTTTATCTACCACGCTAACAGCGGATAACTACAAGAAGTGAGAATTCTTTTGCTATTGTATGAACTTTGAAGTTTTTTTTTCTTGGAACGAAAAGTTGAATAATCAAAAAAAATTAAGCTTTTTCACAAGCTTAAAATTTTCTAATAATGAAAGAGGCGTTGATTTTCAAGAATTTTACTTTTAAATTTTGTTAAAAATAGTTCGAATTCTCTTTTTTGATTTTTGTGAAATTACTTATTGAAAAATTGATTCCTCGTTTCTTATTTAATGTAATTAATGTCTTTGCAAAAGGTTATATGTTATTCTTTCCGCACATCTTGACTCGCATTTAATTAAAACATCGCTACAAGATGGAACATTGTTGACGTTCTTGTCAAATAATGTTCTACAAATAGCTGAAAATATCAACTGATACAAGTCGTTTTACGTATCCAATCATCCTGTCTCGTTAGTTAGTATTGCTATTTGCCATTGCTTTTCTTATTATGAATACAAAACATAAATTTTGAATGCATCAGTGAAACTAATTTGGCTTTTTAGCGAAATATTTTGGCCAGTTCAATTTTTCGTTCATATTAGTAGATGAAATACAGTAGACTAAATGAAAAGCAAGTTCAAATTTGTATTTTGTGCATACGTGGCAGTAGGTAGTGTCGTGTTGTGAAATATTGGGAAACATTTTTGGTGATGATGAAATTTTTAAAATAAACAAATTCTGCTATGCATGTGCTATTTATAATTGAGCATGTAATAGTGGGCGAACTGTAGCAGTGTGTGTGTGTGTGTGTGAAAGTTGGCCAGCAGTTTTGTTCAAGCTTTTCAAAAGTGACTGGTATTTTTGACAGTTGTTCAGTGTTATGATTGTTGTAAAAAAAATTAATTTTTTTTTAATTTGTAGAAGAAAACAACAATTGTGGCAATATTGATAAAATAAAAAGAAGAATTGGAAGTGTACACTCTCAGATAGTTGGATGTATGTGCATATTGATGAAGAGGTGATGTGTATTAAGCGTAGTGAAGAACGATGAAAAAGAATATGAAGCATGTTGATGCATGTTTTGTAGGCAAAAATTAGGAAAAGTTCGTTTGCTTGAATAGAGACGACAACGACGACTACGACGACGACGAATAAACGTACAAATGAAAACTGGGTCTTGCAACTCGTTCACGGTGATGTCACATTCCTGCGCAGAGAAAGTCGTGTGTTCCATTTGCTAGAACAGGATTGCGTTCACTTTGGCTGAGTTTGCATGAGCCAAAGCGACAGTTGGCTGCTTTTTTTTCTGCGCCATCGGCCTGTAGTGTTGTACAAGCGTTGGCAAACCAGGAAAAGGAACGACGACAGTGCACAATGGACATCAGGGTAGCAGGTCGGTAATATCCATCTGGAACCGCTTGGACCCGGTGATATTGTTTTTCGTTTTTGATTTCAATTATTCATTATTCATATTTTTGTACAACCTGAGAGAAAAATTATAATAATGGTTGTCGAAAACGGCAATGCAACAACTTCTGAAGTTAGTTATTCTCAGAAAGCTGTTACACAGCTTGAAAATGTTCGGAAGCAGTAAGAATAGTTTGTGTATTATATATATATATTTTTTTTTAATCTATATTACATGGAATCATCTTTCAGATATGCCATGTTTATCTGCAATCGACCAATAACTGTATTTATGACGACAACATTTTTGCTTTGTACTTTGACAGCTTTGGGACTTGAATTGGCGCCGACTCCTGACTTTTCAGACCCTAAAGTTGTAAGAAAATTATTTTTTGTTTTGAAAAATTTTATTCACTTTCTAAGCATTTTTGTTTTATCTGTTATTTTATGTTATAATCATTTCAATTTTTCAGGGCTTTGAAACACGTGGCACGGTGCTTAGCGATCGCGTGCTAACGTGGAACAATCTTGAGGAGAAAATTTCCTTCTATCCAGATTCAAGGAAAGAGTTTTATCGTCAAATGCCGCCAATCAACATTTTGCAAAGGTGAGAAACTTATTCATTTTCTGTATTACGGAAATGGTTCGCATTTCAATCGATCCAGTTCAACCAGTTGCTTTCTCTTTGATTACTTGTATTAGCTGTGAACTCGCTTCCGTTTATTTCTTCTCATCGGCATTTTTATTCCACTTTTTTTTATCCATATAAATATATTAATTTTTTTTTCAAAAAAACAACAACAAGCAAATATTTTACAATTTGAAATTATTTAATTAGAAAAAATCTTTCATTTTTTCTTTATAATATAAAAGCACTGATTAATTTATTTGAAAATTATCTTCTACATACGGATTGTTATTTTATTGTATAATTAAATTTTAGAAAGCATATTAGCAAGCGATAAGAAAAGGTTTAATTTTTCTTTAAAATGATTTTTTGCAAAATTTGCCACTATACAAGAATGAATAAAATGTTTCATTGGTTAGTCGATGGATGATGGGGATGCATCATCAACTTTTCACTTGTTGTTTGTTGCTTTTGTTTTCAAACACGAAGCAAGTAAGCACAGTGTAAAAGTTTAAATTTTATGTAATAAATAGCGGAGTAGTGGCAAATTTTTTGGGCGTGTTAAAGATAAGTGATGATGGTGGCAGTTGTGTTTAGAAAATGTCAGTCGATTTGACATTTTTTGCTTGTAGAAAGTGAAAAAGCAGCACAATCATTCGACGATACGGTCGTTTGTTGATGCCTTTTCCACTGGTTTTGGGTTTTGCGTAACAAAACTTTTTTGTGTAGCTTAATTTTCACATAAAGAAGCATTATTGTCTATTTTTGCAAAGGTGAACAATTTGCATTTTGCATTACTTTGATCAATATCTCACACTCTTGGTGATATATCTATTTTTGACACTCTACTTACCTACCACTCCTTGGTTTGATAATATGTGATGGAATTTTTCTTTTTCTCGCTTAACTGTCTTTCAACATTCTATTGTTTATTTAAAATAGCAAAATTTTTACTTTTTGAAAATGATAATTTTCAATATTAAATTTAAAGTAATCTTCTTTTTTTTAATATTACTTTTTTTGATTTGCTTTTTGTGAAATGGATATAGTTATACGTTTATTTTAATTTTAATTTTAATTTAAAAAAATTAAACTTTTAAACCAAACAACATAACTTCATTGGCATCTACTTTAGCATATTGAGATTATTAGTTGTTGTTATTGTTGTTCTGTAGATGAGAGTGTTTTTTGTAAAAAAATTTTCAAACACTTTTTTTTATTGTTTCACATTTTCATGTGAAACAACAGTTGTGCAATATTTTGTTCATCCGAAATGTGCAAACGATGTCAGCAAGTTAAGGAAATTACGTCAATACTACTATTACGCAAAATTTTTCTGTCAGCACAAAAAGGGCAATCAAGCAACAGTTACTAGTTCTAAATTTGCTTTTTTGTTTGTTTATTTGTTTGTTTGTTTATTATTTTTTTGTCATTTTTGTTGTAGAATACGTTGTAGTTATTAATTTTTTATTTCTTCCTCCTCTTTCAGACGCAAACGAAATGGTACTGGTCAGCTTTTGGAAGAATTATTTTTCGCCGCTCTTACCTCCAGCCCTTGTTTGCAATTACACGCGCCACTTGCTCAACGTGAGTACACCATTATTTTTTTGTTCATTCTGAAAGCTAAATTGTTGAATGTAATTTTTATCTTCTGCATACATACATACATAGGTAAATGAGAATTAAGGCATTCATCAAGTCAGCGTTATTTATTATTAACGGTCAGAGTTGGTTGTTTTTCTTGTATATTTTTATATTTCTTGTGAGAAATGATTTTGATATGTTTCAAACTGTGAATATCCATGTATTTTGGTTGATTAATGAAAATAGAGGATATATTAATAGAACTTTGAAAAAAAAGCAGCAGTATTGCATAAAAGAAATAAGTTCACAGTGAAAAAAATATAAAAAATTTAAGATGCTTTCTTCTCAGTTCTTGGTATATTTTGCAAATTGCCCATCGTATTTTTAGTTGATGAAAATTATAAAATATTTTTTCATTGACTGATTTTAAACCATTGACATTTTAAAATTGTAAGGTAGGATTTTGATTTTGTCGATTAGAAGAGACAGAGAGTAGCCAGTCAATTGTTTAAGCAAATTTCAGGAGTTTGATTTGTCAGCCTACTGACCTAAACTTTGGGAGAAGTTTCCTTTTATTGCTATTGCTGTTGCTGCATAGATTATTCAAGTATTCGCGTTGGTGCTTTTGTGCTTGTTGTTTGCCTGAATAAGCGGTTATGTGTGTTCAAGTGTGTACCAAAATTTTCCTTACAGTTGCCTGTTTGTGAAAGAATCTTAGCATGCATTGAAGCGATAAACTTGCCTCACATGAAAAATCACATTTTCATTGAAGCGACTATGAGTGTGAATAATTTTCAATTGAAATACTTTGCATAAGAGAGAATAATTACGGGGTGATGATGACAGTTTACTTCAGAGTAGGTTACGCATGCGTGCCAATATCGTTCTATGCATTCGTGCACGTAACCTGCATTCTCTCGCGACCGAGTTCTCTCTCACAAGCGGCTTTCAGAAGCCAACTCATACTTTTGTCTGATTGTTTGCATCTACCGGACATTTATCATTATTAGCATATATACATGTATATTTTTTTTTCAAAAAAAAAAGAAAGAATAGTTTGACATTAGCATTATTTTTCATTTAATTTTTTAATTCATGGAAAATAGCTGACTTTTTGAAATGCATAATTTGGTAATGAAAAGATGTGATTTTTTAGTCTCAGTTGTTTGTTCTTTCTCAAAGTCTATCCAAATTGATAGCATTTATTTTTCAGTTTTCTTGCTTTTCTGAACAAATGTTGATTTATTGATTTATTTGCTTCTGTCCATTTCGAATGCTGTCCAATAATTATGTTTTTACGCCTGTAAATTAGTTTGCCATCGGCTGGACTAGAATTGAGCTTTTTTGCCTAGTTCTGTTTCACTGTATCCTGTACTGTTTGTTGTCATTTCTTTATACTGGTCTGATGTTCAAGTAGAATTTGAAATTGCACTTGCAAAACTATGCTTTTGACATGAATTTCAAACATTTGCTTATATGATCATCACATAGCAGCAGCAGCAGCATATCACTCTTTTTCTCTGAATCTTTGTTTCCACTACTGATTTTTAAGCTTAAAAACTTCTTAATTCTGTATTTTTGGGTTGACAATTTTATTTTTAATTTTCATGATTCAAACATTATTATTCAATCAACAAGAAGTTGAATGATTTATCTATTTTTGCAGTTTGTTGACTGTAAAACTTTACGACCACCTATATTATTGTTTTATTTGTCAATTTTGCTTGATTGTGATAAAATCTAGTATAAAAATTATTATTTAATTTGGTTAACTTGAAATGTTGAACTAATATTTCGAATACTGTTACGCAATTATCATTTAAAGTTGTTCACTTTACGTTGAAGACAATATGGAATACATTTCAATAAAAATACGTCTTAATAAATGGAATAATAGAAAATACAGTAGTAGAGATATGTTGAAAATTTATTCAATTTATTCAGTATATGCAATTTAATAAATGAATAAAATTAATAAGGAAAAAGAACAGTAAAAGTAATGCACAGGTAATTTAGAAACAACATTGTCATTATTTTATTTTTTCAAACAGTTTTTCTTTCACATTTGAATATTTTATGCTTTTACATGTTCGAATTATATTGTCATTTGTTAATTAAAAAAATGTTTTTTTACGCTAATTTTAAGCTGAAAATAAATTATTTATAATAAATGAAACAAGTTATTGCTGGTTTGACATGAATTTTTTGGTCACAGATTGCTTGTTTATTTATAATTGCAATTTGCATTGATTAATTTTGATTCATTTGAATGGTTTTAATGTTTTTTATTTTTTTAGTGGAATATCACAGCTTGATAGTTTTGGAAGCACCTTCGACGAAATCATTGTTTACGGTTGATGTGATTTTGGAACTATGCAAATTGCAGCAACAAATCAATGCCACTTTGCAGGAGGTGAAAATTCGCTTGGAGCAGAATCACTTTTGGAGTCTGCCAAATTATATCACATGTTTCAGTGGTGAACTCACTTGTACAAATTTGAAAGAGAAAGATGTTGGCACGGTGGCGGCTAACATTGAACGTTGTGCACCTTATCAACAGCAAATCATCCACTGCAAAGGTAGTGCAAATACAGCCGCTTGTCAGGCAATACCGGATTATTGCAATTCGAAATATTATCAAGATTTATTTTATTTCATTTTATCGCAAAACATCTTTTCAAACACAACCGGACCAGTTTACACGTCAATGGTTTTGCCAATATATTCATACAATACGTATGAATATTTGGGAAGGCGAGATGTGAGCTTGAAAAAGTTTGCAAAGCTTTATGAAAAAGTGTCTGAATGGCAAAACGATTTGAAACATTTGAAATTGGTTGGCCTGAATTTGGGCATCAAATTGCAAATGTTCAACTCATTGCTTGTAAACGACACCATTTGGGTATTCCTTGGCATCAGCTTGGTAGCTGTAATAATTTGGATTTATTCCGGCTCGTTTTTCTACGCTGTCACTGTGTTGCTGTCGATGTTTTTCTCAGTTACTGTGGCTTATTTTGTCTACGGGCTTGTATTTCGAATGGAATTTTTTCCATTCATGAATTTGCTGGTAATTGTACTGCTGATCGGCATCGGTGCCGATGATACATTTGTGCTCAAATACGTCTTCGACACTTCTAAAAAGCAAGGAGCGAAAACCATCGCTCCTGAAGATATTGTCGACGCGTTGTCCTACGCTGCACTATCCATGCTAATCACCAGTGTGACCACGGCGGCGGCGTTTTTTTCCAGCTTAACCAGCAACGTCATTGTGATCAAATGTTTTGCTGTGTTTGCCGGCACCACAATGCTGATGAACTATTTGCTTGTTGTGTCGTTCATGCCGGCTTCGTTGATCATACTCGAACGTTACGTCAATCCGCTTTATGAACGCTGGTGTCCGAAACGATTGAACGCGTTGGTTGTTCAAGCTTACGCTTCCGGAGCAATTGCTTCCAACTTCCTCATGCAAATATGCTTGCCGTTCATCTTGCAACGTCTGCGGGCTTATGTTATTGCGGCGTTTGGTCTGCTGCTTGCTTTGTCATTTTTTCTGGTCTTCTACAAGCCCGGCCTGTCGTTGCCGAAACGCAATCCAATTTTGCTATTCCAACCGTCGCATCCGTTCGAATGGTACGACGATCAGATGGAATTGCATTTTCGCTTTGCCTTGGCCAGATATTGCATGCCGATCAAAGTGTCCTTGGTTTGGGGTTTTGTACCCAGCGAAGTTGGCGGCTCACATTTCGATCCATTTTCCTACGGTCACCTGGCTCAGGATGCGCGTTTCAAAGCCAACTTGGAAACGTTGCGTGATTTGCAAGCAGTCTGCGATCGACTTGCCAAAGAGCCGGCCTTCAATTACGACGGTGATTGTTTTGCGCATGCTTTTTTCAAATGGTCCAAACAGCAAGTCTGCGTTGGAGAGGGCGAAAATTGTTGCGCCTATTTGAGCAAATATTTCGACCAACGCAACGTGCAACCTTGCGTTGCTGCTTTCACTCGCACCACGGATGTTTTCAGCGGCAGTCCAATAATCCGTTACGACAACGATGCTGTGGTTGGCTTTGTCATCTATTTGGAAACTCGGCACAACTGGACCACAGACTATGACAAGTTGAAGCATTTTCAAGATGACATTGAATCGACCGTACGTCGTGTGTTGGGCGAGTCGAGAACGGCCACATTGAAACGCGGCTGGCCAGTGACCACCGACTCGATGACCACTTCTTGGTATGATTTGCAAAAAGAGTTGCTTCTTGGCACGCCGACGTCGATCATCTTGAGCATCTTGATCGCATTCATTGTTGCCGTCTGCGTCACGCGTACTGTGGTGTTGAGCTTTCTCAGTATTTTGTCCATTTCGGCGGTGATTTTGGACACAATTGCCGTGTTGGTTTTGCTTGGCTGGCGTCTGAATGTCGTCGAATCTACCATCATTATCCTCACAATTGGCCTCTCTTTCGACTATACTTTGCATTACGCGGTCGCTTATAAATTCGCTTCGCTTGGTAGTCGCGATGACAAAGTGATGACAGTGCTCAAATATATTGGCGTGCCGGTGACGTTGTCAGCGTTGACCACTTTTTTGGCCGGCTTGGCCATGCTGCCGTCGAACGTGATGGCTTACACGCAGATCGGCTTTTTCATGATTCTGATGAGCTTGATCAGTTGGCTCAACTCTAGTCTGTGCTATTTGTCTCTGCTTGCTGTCTGGGGTCCGCAGAGTACAAGTTGTAACTTGCGCAAATGCTTTAGCAACTGAAATGGAACAATTCCCTCTGCCAACCCCACCCACCCACCCACCAACCAACCAACCAACCAACCACAACAACGGTTTTGTATTTCTCTCTTTCTTCTTCGTTACATGTTGTGTATATATTATGTTGTATACACATTTTTGATCATGTATACTACTTGCATGTAACTTTTTTTTTCTGATCAATAAGCATGCATGTACAATACATGTACAGATTATTAGGTCGTTTCATCGCGTTTGTTTGTTTTTTTATGCGGTGGTTTTATTTTATTATTTTTTTATATCAAACTGAACTCGTTTACTGTTAAACAACCACGAATGCTTTTTAAGCAAAACCGTCACTAACTACTACTGTATTAAGTGCGAAACGTTTTGCAATGAGCAAAGCGAAAAGATGCTTTATTACGATATAAAAAAAACACTTACATTCAAATAAACGATGTGATGTGATCATGATGCTCTGATCTTTGAAGAGAGCAAAACAGCCATACTACGAATTGAAAAATAATTTTCCAAAGGTAAGATATATTTTATTTTATTTTCACTGCATATTTACTGTTAGTTATGCATGATTTTGCTTTCTTCATTGTAAATTCAATAGATTCAACATTTTAAAACTTCTATTCAAACTTGCTCACATGGACAGACTTTTTTCATTGGCATTCATGCGTTTCTTTTTTTTCAAAACTCGTCATGTCATCATTCATAGTCCATGCACAATTTTAGCACGTATTTATTTGTTTATATCTCTCTCTATTTTTATTCAACGTTTTTTTTTTATTTTGTTTTTCTTCTTATAATAAGAACGAATCAATATTTATGCAAATTTATTGACAACACTGAAGTTATTTTTATCAAATTGATGATGAAAAATTAAATTTTCCAAAATGTTACACATTGAACGTTTTTCTTTAGATTTTCTATTTTCTTTACGAATAATGATCAGGTAAAGGTGACGAAATCAGCAAACTGTACTTTTATTGATGGCAACAAGATTTTGTTAACTGGTCAATAGGCAGCGGTCAATATTTAGAAAAGAACCACAAAAAAAAGTATAAAGCAAGTGCATTTTATTTATTATTAATCTGGAACCACATGCCAAAGAGAAAACCTGAAACTACAAACAAGAAAACAATACTTTTTCCACGCAGTTGTCTGTTTGCTCGTAAATTTCTTTCTCTCGTTCCACTTCAACAGCAGCTACGAAAACTTTAAAATGTAGCTTATTTCTTGATTGATTTTATTATTATTTTTCATTTATATATCAATCATGATTGTGCAAATTTTGATTTACGCTGCGTCTGTTATCCAATTTCAGATACAGTTTTCCAATTCAGCGGTGAACATCTCTACTTCTGATGAAAATTATCAACAAAATTGGACTGATAAATATTCACCGGAAACCAACAGCACATGGGCAGAAACTTTTATCATTGATGTGGAAGAAAAGTTCTCATATTTGGGAATGATTTGTCAAAATAACTCGACCTGTGCTGCAAGCATTCCAAACTCATATTGTACAGATGGATTTACTTGCCAATGTCGACCAAATTTTTTACCACGTTCTAATTGCAGTTGTATACTAGGTAATTTGAAGAAATTTCATTTCAAGTTTAAATTTGTGTTTTTTGATATAATTTTTTATAGCTCCAACATATGGTCAAATTTGTTCTCCTGAGCTGTCAACATTTGCATGCCGTTCACCATTTGTATGCAATTCGAACAGCTTTTGCGACTGTCCTCAGTCGTATGAGGTCTATCCATTTGGTTGCTTGAAACGTACGTTTTCGTTTATTTGTTCATATTTGATTCGTTTTGTTGACATTTATTTTAACTTTAAAAATCTTTATTTCTATAAAAAGGTTGTAAACCTGGCTACGTAGCAGTGAAAGAGAAATGTTTCAAAGGTAACGTATAAATAAAGTTCTTACAGAATCAGAACAAAGAAAATCTTTTGTAAAAGTGTATTATTTTTACTTTATACAACACTCAACATTAAAAATGCAATGTTTTAGGAAAGCAGCTAAATGAGAGTTGCGAAGTCGAAGGTCAATGTTTGTGCAATTATTGCAATTGCAAAGAGGGCATTTGTCAGTGTATCGAAGGTACGGAACCAAAGCACAATCTTTGCACATACAATGGTATTTTATATCAATAACAAAATATATAAACGGTTATTTAAAAATAAGCCATAATAATTTATACAATAGGAAGTTCATGCTTAATTGGCCAACCAGCAGTGGATGAAAATTTTCAACTTTTACGTTGCAGTTTAACTGATGATTGTCCGGAGCATTATGTTTGTACTGCTACAAATGAAACGGGCATATGTTGTCCAGGTAATGTGGCATCCGCTACTGATTTTCTTTTTTTTTTTTAAACTGGAATAATTCACACACACTTTATATAAAATAGCAGCAATCAACTGTCCAGTAGGAAAAGCGCTTTTCAATTACAGCTGCCATAACTGCCCTTTTGAAACGCATTTCTGTCACGTCACTACATTTGGAGTAAATGATATGTCATTGTGTTGCCCGAAAGGTTTGATAAACTTTCACATTTCACAATTCAATAGAATTCAAAATAGAACTTTTAGCTTGTCCATCAAAAACACCAGTTTATGTTGAAGGCAAATGTTTTCCAAGTATGCATTTGTGTTGGACGAGTAGTATTGTTTTCACGACGTTCGCTCAATTTTATTATTGTATTGTTGAATGCTTATTGCAATTTTTGCAGCAAGAATGCTTGGACAAAGGTGTGAACACACAATGCAATGTTCAACTTGGAATGCAGTTTGTGAAATCGATGTTGATCATGTAAAAAAGTGTCTTTGCAAAGAAAAGAAATACAATAGTAATATCAACGCATGTGTTCGTCGTGGTAAGCATATTTTGAAATGCACACGTAACTAGTCTCTCTCTAATCAGACGCTTTTCTAAAAATTTGTTTCAAAGCACAACTAGGTGATTCATGTAACATAACAGAAGAATGTGTGGAAAATGCAAATATTGTGTGTTTGGACGGAAGATGCCAGTGTAATCCAGGCTATATTGCACAGTCTGTTCGACAAAACGGATCCGAAGCTTCAAGCTGTATTTTGAGTGAGTCGTGGTTTTTGGAGAATATCATTTTTTCAGATTTTCCAAACTCTAGAACCAGCATGCCCAACAAAGAAGGGTTTTCAACATTTGGATCACTTTGTTCTTTGTGAATTGGACGACAATCGATGCTCTACAAACGAATATTGCCGAATGAATGAAATGGCACCGAACGAAACAATTTCTGTCTGTTGTCCAAAGCCAAGTAGGTTTGAGTGAATTTATTTTATTTTATTTTAATTTCCAATCATACAGTCATTCCAATCATTCAGCATTGGAAGATTTTGAAGCATTGTGTGCCTACTGGCGCATGCATTTGCACTACAAAAACGAAGAAGAAAAAGAAATATTTCACTGTACGTTGCAACATTTCGACGACACTGTTCCTGTCCTCTGGAAGCAAAAAAGCGTTTATCCATCATGCCCACCAGGCTCACACTGTATTTGGAATTATTATAATTCAAGTAACCTAAACAGTGGTTTATGTTGTACTGTACTTGTACGTAAAACAGAATAACATCACATTCACCATATGAATTGTGAATTTTGAAACTTTTAATTTATTGTACTTTCTTTCTTGAAGCTTCTTTTTTTCTAATCTTCTTTTAGTGCTTTTATGTTTCCAACGAAACTTTGTCTTTGCGTAACACCAGTGGACAGATGTTGCTTTTTTTTTGAATGGTAAAACAACACCAAAGGTATCGAATTAAAAATATTTTTATTTTTTTACGATCATAGTTTATTACTTGTTTAAACTTAACACTGATGAATTTATTTTCAAATTGAATACAGTGCATGCTGGTTTATTTTTTTTTTTTTTATGATTAAGCAAGATCATGGTTTTCACTTTCAATTTATCTTTGATAATTTTGAAAGATCATTCATATATAAATGTTGCTCTTATTCAGTTTGCAGTTTATATACTTATTTATTTATTTACGTTTTTGAAGTTGTAGCACGTTCGCAATTTTATACTGAAAACCTTACGTTTGAAATCTTTTATACCTTTTCTTTTTCCTTCTTCTTATGGCATCGTCGACATCATTCATCATTACGTAAGTAATGCATAAATTTATTGTTCATGTCTTTAAAATTATGAAAAAAACATGATGTTGAACAAACGCGCCGTACAATATCTATCCGACTGTGTTATTTCTACCTGTTCAGCATCTTTTATCAACACCAGGTTTTCAATAAGTTATATTTTCAATCAAACAATTCATTAGTACAATCAGTTTTTCATGCGTGAGGAAACCACAGTACAGGTTTCAAAAATGGTATCTTATGAGATTTCTGGTAGAGCCATTGCTGTTTTCCTATTTTCAATTGAAATCTTTTTGCAATGACCATTCTTCAAATGTCGCTTTTGAAGGAATCAATAATGAATGAAGCCTAATAGAAACTGTGATAAGGCTAATTGCAGCAATGCATATGCAAAACTATTTACTGTGCTTTCTCAAGAAGAAACCTTTTACAGCTTGCCATCAAATGTTTAACTAAATAAATTAAAAGTAAATATACTTAAAGTTAAAAATAAATAAATATACTAAAATCAAATTTTCAACACTCTAATATTCAACACTAATTCGACATTTTTACACTCTAATATTTTGTCGTTAATGTACCACTGAGCCAATGAAAAATTCACCATTTCACAGTAGAATACAGAGATCAGTTTTATTCGAATGATAAGACTTGATTAAGCGATGATGTAATTTTATTATTTAAATTATTTTAGATAAAAAAAAGGGAAAATAGCCGTGTAAAAAATGTTGATTATGATTTGATTTGAATAATTATGAGAAAGTGGATTTTGAATATTTTTCAAAAATACGATAGTAGTACAGTTGGTGAAGTGTAATTTTCACTTTAGCACTATTAATTGTTTAATTTCTGAAGCGATTTTTGCTCAGTTAGTTCAACTTTGCATGGGAAAAATTCAGTTTCGTGTAATTATTGCCTAATTTTGTGCTTGGAAGAAACGTGAGACAATTTGATTCCACTCGTGACTTGTGAGCTCTAATGATTTCGCAAAGTTGCTACGGCTCAGTTGTTGATTAGGTTGTTCAATTTTTGAAGAAACAACCGGCTTTTCTCAGAATTAGCAGATGTAGAAGAACAAATTTGCCACAATGGAAGGAAGGCAAGAACGGATCAATTGAACAATAATAATTGAACGAAAGGAATTTTTACAAAATGCTCTGATTTGCGGATGACAAATCAGGCTTGTCGTCTGGATGTCGGTTTCTGCGAGTTGGTCAACGTTTCAAATAGCCAACGGCAGCTTTTGCAAATCGCCAACGTGGACAAGTAGGACGGCATCGATTGGTTCAACGCAAACGGCAGCAAATTCAATCAAGTGGGCGAGAAGCGCATGATTGGGGGGAGTCGATAAGCAGCACAGCAGCGGCAGCAGCAGCAGCAGAAATAGCAGTAACAGCATTAGCATTAGCATTATAGCAGAAACAGCGGCGGCTGCAGAGAGGAAGAAGAAAGCTAAAAAGACAAGCACAAACTAACTTGACTGACAAGAAGAGGAGATAGACAGATAGAAATTTGAGTGTAAAAAAAAAATTATCTGTTTTTTTCTTGTTGCTTTTCCATCTGGCTCGGTGATTTGATTATGGTGGTGAGCTTTTCTACGTTGTTTCATTCGTTGCCGAAATGGCGTCCAGGGCGACGACGCCAACAAAAATGGACCCCAAAGCTTTCGAAAGATGAACAGCAACAACAATTGGATTGGCAATATCCTTGGCTGGAGGCAACTTGTCAGAACAATGTCGAAACCAATCGCTCAGCATGGCCTCAACGAACGAACAACTACCTTTGGCCGTTTGAACAAAAATTATACGATCCGTTGTACAACGCTTCGATGACAGGAAGTGTGACAAGTTACCGTTCGACAATAAGAACAAATCCATGGGTGAGTCCAAAAATTGTTAAAGGACAACCTGCACCACTTCTGACTGCAAAACAGGCTGGTGGTTCCAGTTCAGAACGGTCGTCCGGATATGGAAGCAATGATTCAAGTCCTGCTTGTAGTGTTCATTCTCCAAACTGGATTGTACCTCCTTCCCAGGAAGATGTTGCTTTGCAGTGCAGTATGTATGAAGACAAAGCAGTGGACTGCAATGAATTAGATTTTGCTGAATATTACAATGAAGACGATGACGATGAAGATGAAGATGAAGAAGATGACGATGAGGATATAAATTATGATGATGTAGAAGAAAAAGTAGCTGGTAATAATTTAATGGGAAAATGTGGTGATAAGTTTGAAAAAAAAGAAATGGACAAAATCGTGCACAATCAAGAGATATTTGATAATGTGTGCAATTGCGACAAAAGAGCTTACACGAATTCAAATATTGTGCAACAGTTGAATGAAAAATTACTTCAAAATGCAATTGAACGCGTTCGACAAACAAGAAGAGTTCAGAAATTCTACCCTGAAGCTTCACCACTATGCCGAAATCCCGTCAATTTTACTCTTACCACATTTGAAATCTTCCTCTAAACTGTAAGTTGCACGTGTTCAACATGTTTTAATAAATAAAAATTTCAATAACGTAATAAAAAATTTTTTTTTGCATCATAAATTGTTTTAGGCTATTTTTTTTTAATTAAATTTTATTCAACATGTCATCAAAGTTAACTCTAACTGATCTTAATAATTATCAGTTAATCATTGATTTCTTTTTCTTTTCTTTTTTTCTCTCTGTCAATTAGAAAATTGGTTATTATTCTTTTTTTTAATGATTTTTTTATTATTATAAAATGATTTATTTCGACAAATTTTCATTATTTTGCATTCATTATACGGAAATGGTTTTCATTTTAAACTTTTGACATGACAACATGATATGAATTAATTTTTTCATTTCTTAGTTACTTTTGAGGAAAAAAGTGCATGCTGACAAAAGGCAATTTTTTTATTGGAATATTTTACAAATCAGAAGCCATAACTAATCAGAGTAATGTAAAGCTATTACAAAAAGCAAATATTGTTATTTTTCTACTTATGATTTTAATATATTACGTTAACTAACAGCTACTGACACTGTCAGTGAAAGAGGTTCAATTAAAATAAATAATTATTTATTTAACATGCAAAATTTCTGAGCTTTGTTAAGGGAAGAAAAGCTTCAACAATGAACAACGAATGAACAAGCTATGTATATACAATGAAGTATTATTATTCAACTCTTTCAGTTATAGATATTTCATTATTATTTGCATTGTTATTATTATTATTAAATAAATAACTATTTGATTACAAAAATTAAGAAATTGCTTGAAAGAAATAGGAGAGAAAAAAATAATAAAACAAGTTTAGGCTTCATTTATTGCTTGATGGATGCAAGGGTTAGAAAACCTTTCAGCTTAAAAATTATAGATCAATAATTTCAAAATTCTTTTATTACTTTATTCATTTTTTCTCACATGCCAATCTCCTGCAGATACTTGGAAAGCTATTGCATTTAGGAATTAGCCGAGGCATTCTATATCAGCATTGGCTATAGATAGATAAAGCTGGTCATTAGAGGGTCATTGTTCGAAGAGATGTCGATTCGATTGCATCACCAAAAACTAGCGGGAGTCTGCAAAGCTGAACTGACAACCAAGCTTTCAGACTAAGTATACTAGGGTCGATCAGCTTCAGCGTTCTGGGATTTAGTTGTGTTTGCATGCAGTTGATGAATTCCACTCAATGTGAATGCCGATAATGATGCTGCTTATCGAACATTGAACATGTGTCTGAGGTTGTTCGTCTCTGCTGGCCTATCCCTGAGAGAACGGATGCCGATCCAATGCTCAATGAGACCAACGAACTTGCATTTACACCAACTAACACGCTTACGCACCAACGGACTGCAATTAGGCCCAATGCAAATTGTATACATACATACATACATACATACTTACATGCAGACTTGTTCGACAGCTCTGATTGACCATTACTGAAATATTATTCCCCGTTGATTGCTCACAAACTGCAATTGTGACATGTAAAATGCATTTTACACTTGTAGCAGTTTAATAGGTGATAAAAAAAATTGCATTTTATACACCAATGATAAATTCATATTTTTGAAATAAATACAAAGAAAGCATCCAATAATGAAAGTAAAGATTTTATATAAAAATTTCTGTCAATAATAATTACTTGTTTTGCAGTTCAACAATAATGCGTGCCTCACTATTATTGTTTACAATTGTATGAAAATTATCATTCATAATAAAATAAAATGAAATAAAAATAACTCTTAATAAGAACTCACTAATAATTAGACGTTAAATAAAATAAACTTTCAAACTCCAATTATATCATTTGAAATGAATAAATAAAATCTGAAATTTATTATTAATAATGATGTTCGCGTTGAAAATAATTCATTATGCTCTAGAAAAGTGTAAAATTTTGAAAACAAATTTCATACATATTATTGTTTCAATTTTCTCAACTAATTAGTTTCCTAATTATGATAATCAGTTGTTATAATAATAATAATAATAATAATAATGGGCACTCATATGAGAAACAGTACATTTATTACAAATAGGACGAACAATTTCAACGTGCCACTTTTTTTCCATTTACAAATTCAAATCGTGATTTCAGAAGAAGATTTAAAATTTATCAAACCTATTGCAAATGCTGTCAGTCGACTAATTTTAACAAAAAGTCCCACACACACATACAGAAAAAATAACACTGATTTTTCTACGTACAATTTCAAAGAAATTGAACTAACAAACAAACTATTATTTTCAGAAAAAGAAGCATCTGTTTTGAAATAAAAATTTGAATGCAAAAGCTAAACATATGAAACAAAATTAAATAAATCAACAAACAATAAGCAGAACTTCGTCGATATAATAATGCATTGAACAAACACCTCACTGTCTCTCCCCTTCCGATGTATTTTTCTATAAATATCTGTTTTTTATAAAAATTTCAAATGATCAGCTTCGTAATAATGAAAAATAATTGATTTTTTCCACTGCAAACATGGCCAAATATTTTAAATAAATGGATACAGACAACACAGTGAACATCCCGCTGATTTGGCTAGGACGAAGATGCGCAACAGCAAGCCAACCAACCGGCCATTGATCTCGAATAGACACAGACCATCAGCAGTAGCCAGACAGACCGTCGCAAACAACACAAGTGGGCAGCTGACCCCTGCCCCAGGCATTCGAACCCAATACGCCTTCAATAAGAATAACTAATTGGTCAGAGAATGGGAAGCCACAATGGAAAGAGCACTCGGAAACGGAAAATAATTACCGAACGCCCAGCGGATTAAGCCTTCTAGCCCCAACTAGACCCATCGTTTCTGCATCTTCATCCAACAAAACAAACAACACCGCGACCATTTTATATCAAAAACAAACAAACAACATTCATTACATTTCATCATTTTTCTCATGTAAACAACAATAAATAAATAATAAATACACTCAAGTGAAATTCAATTAACTACAGTAGGACATTCAAAATATCAAAACAATAATAAAATAATACAAAAACAAATTCACATGTAATGCGTGCAATACTTTATAATATTGTTCCCCAATGTTGAAAACACTTCAGAAGAATTACTGACCGATTGTACTTTTATGTCAACAGAAATAAAAATTTGAAACCGACTAATAATAAATAATCAACACAAAAAGTACGTCAAATTTGTTGTAAATTTTACTATATGATAAAGCGAGAACATTTTTGATTTAGTAACATTTTTACAGATGTAAAGAATGGAGCAAAGAAAAAGTGAAAACACGGACGACACGAAGCAAATCACGGACGGCACATAGAGGTAAATGCGATTTCCTTTCTGTGTTGATTCTGTGAGGCTGAGCTAAGGATACTTCTAAAGGGTGAAGTTAATCCTGTGTTTAAGAAAGTTACTTAAGTTTGCAGTATGTAATATGTAAGTAAGATATTTTTTGCTGTAAAACTGTACTATTTGTTTTCACATGTTGAGATTAGGTAAGAATTCATCTTTACATGAATTTCTATTTCGCTTAAGCCACTTTTAACACTGCGCGCGTAGTGTCCGTCCATTAAGCACGTCAGCATCCATCGAAAATCATCTTTTCATTAGCTAAACAAACTTTCACTTGCAAATTATTCACTTGAAAGCGTCTTTTTGGTATAAGAAATCAACTTCCATTTATGTAGGCCATTTTTGAATTTTGAAATTTGAAATTCAGACACGCTGAGGCGTGTTTTGACTAAGTCAATTTTTTGTTGTGGCATTTTCTGTCAGATAGTTTATATTTTGACTGAATTTGAAATGTCAACCTCTTTTTTTTTCTTTCAAATAGTCCTAATTGGTAGAATTTAACAGTGCATTTCCCCTGTTCTTATCATATAGCGGCATAGGTTAGAATTAATCTTCAGCAAAGAAGTTCTAATGCACTAAAACCGGTTTCTAACGCTGCACTATGCAAATAACA